>JBBPCS010000672.1:11226386-11248620 GCA_037974645.1 Hollardia meadi
TATATTAAGATTTGACCCAATAAATATAACAGGATTGAAGCAAGAAGCAAGAAAATGTTATTTCAAAAATAAATGTGCCATATTTCACATCTAGTCCAAGTTGAAATGATTTCCTTATTTTTCATGAATGTCTACATTGGTAAAATTATACATTCAGGGTATAATCAAATGAAATGTTTTATGTCCATATCTACAACAAGTAGATCACAATAAGAGTAATAGGTTAATTCTCGTACAGTAGAGATATGGGGTTCTCTTAAAAAAAGATGCGTATATATCGGTATCAGCATCGGCCTAAATGAGTTTGAAAATATCGGCATATTGGATATCGGCAAAAATCCAATATCATGCATCCCTAATGTTATCGTTCCTGCTTGTACAGTTTATCCATCTCTATCTTCACATATTTCTGTGCACTTGCTAGCTCTGAAGTAAACACAGTTTTTTGCATAATGTTTACATTGTTTGAAATGATCCTCTGGCCTTCAGCATCACAGCTGTCCGAACGTTAAAGAAGTCATAACACCTAGCTTAGCGTAGCTTGACCCTAAGCAGTTCTGGTGCTAGAGGGAAGCTTTGTGCAGTGTTTTAGTCTTCCAAATAGTTAAGACACACGGGGACATAAAGAGGCCAGATGTAAGGATGTCAGCGTCGATTCAAAGCGGTCCAGTCGACTCGTATTTTGTCAGTCACCTCACTGTCTTTTTTTTGCCACATCATTGTATACAGAGTATTTCTGGATTACAGCATAGCAGATTTTAAACTTAATGATGGATTCTGAGAGCAATAAAACGCAGAGCAGCGCGACTTGTTTCTATTTGCTGGATGTTAGCGAAGTTGGCTAAACTACTTTAGAACCAGACACTGTTACAGCCTCCTCTATTGCCCTCCAGTGTGATTGACTCTTAGGCTGACAGCACCGTCAGCAGCAGGAGAGACGCTTCATGGTGTGCTCGGATTTTATTACTGAACTATGAGCAGGACGCACATATTAATGTGAATGAATGGCAGTCGAAGAAGACTGTGTGGAAATATAATGAACAAAGACATTAATATGGGAGTTTTACTGGTAAAACATGAGAATTAGCATAGTCAGCTGCTCTGCAGGTGAGCTGTACTAAAACAGGACAGAAGTGTTTATTATATATTCCTTATTATCATGGTAACATTGATAACGACTGTCCTGTACTGCTATATTAAAATGCACAACTGTGTGTTAAGTTTTTCATACACACAATTGAGTGTACCATGTCCTTATGTGAGAATCACTCCTTTACTTTAATTTCATCTTTCCCATTTGTGCAATGTGTCTTAATTAGTTCTGAGATGATAATTGCTTCTGTCACAACGCTGCTAGAGTTCAAAGATTTTAGAAAATTAATTTTAAAAGTGGAACATCAGCTTAATATCGCACACTATTAATTACTTTATCTAACTTTTCTGGCTTCCAGATTGATGAAGCATCTACGCTATAGCCCATTTTTAGTGGCAGATAGTAACATAGCAAATACTGCATAAGAACACTTTTATAACCATTAAATTCAGTTATGTTTCTAAATTCAAACTTATGAATCTGCACCAATCTTTGAAAAATAATGAACTGGATCTGTATTGTCAGTAATGGAATAAAAGACAGGGAAAGGGATGTACAGAATGTCATGAAAACCTGTGAAGAATCCTTATTAACTACATCAGTCAGTTAATATTGCATTGGATTTCATTATTTTTTAAAAGCAAATGAGCTTTATCACATAAAGGTAATGACTGGAGGATGCAACATTCTAACTATGAATCTTGGGGTCTCATTTCAGGTGAAAGACCCTTCAGATGCAGTCAGTGCAACATGAGTTTCATTCAGAAGTACCTCCTCCAGCGACACGAGAAAATCCACAGTGGTGAGTGATGAAAAATAACCATTCATATCATCAAACGGCCTCATTCAGCCTGTGATTCATCCTGTGCTTCTAATGTCCACTAAACTTGAGTGGCACTGTTTTTTTTCTGTCAGGAGAGAAGCCATTCAGCTGTGACCAGTGTAACATGCGTTTCATTCAGAAGTACCACATGGAGAGGCACAAGAGGACGCACAGCGGAGAAAAGCCGTACAGATGTGAGACCTGCCAACAGGTTAGTGAGCTGCTGAGTGTCCTGATGTGATATTTGTATATCAAGAACTTTAAAATAACTTGTCATTGTTTGCTTTAAATGCAACATTTGGTGTTTGTCCCCTTCAGTATTTTTCGAGGACAGACCGACTGCTTAAGCACAAGCGAACCTGTGGAGAAGCCATAAAGAAGGGGCTGGATCCTGGGATGGTAGACTTCGGTTGTGTAGACATGGGACACGGCAGCTATGGAATCACTCAGGGAAATGCTGGGAGCACTGGGAGAAAGAGAGGAAGGTCCAAAAATTCTGCAGAGGGAGGTGAGCGCAAAAAGAAGAAGGGAGATGGAGGAGGGGTGAGGGTACCACACGTTCATGGGGCTGTATCTGGAGGCTACAGCATCCATGAATACTCTGTGGAGAATCAAACGGTATCGTCCTCTACCGAGCCAGGACCCAGCATGCAGCAGGACCACCACGGCCGAGCTCCAAAGATGGCATTCAAGAAGGCTAATCGTAAGAGCCTGGACAAAGTGGATCTGGGAGAGGCCAAAGAAGGCTCACTGGAGCAGAGCGGGGGCATGGATAGCCTTGGCCTAATGCAGGGTAACGGGGCTAAAGTAGGGTCCACCAGCAACAACTATGACGACGCCATGCAGTTCCTCAAGAAACGACGCTACCTTCATGCAGCAAACAATGGAAACTCATCAGGGCCGGTGGTGGTTGGAGGAACCAGCAGTGAGTATGACGTCGGCATTGGTCACATGTCTTCCCAGCAGTCTGTCGTTCAGGGTGTCGTTTCCAGTGTGATGGACAACGACGCCCCTCTGAGTCTCGACAAGTCGGGGATCCCAGACGAGGTGCTGCAGAGCATCCTCGACCACTACACTCAGAAACCTGACGGCTCGCACCACGACGTTCACTTTGACATCAGTGACCACCACGTGGAGCTGAACCCCGCCTCAGCCGATGGCCCTGACATCGGCCACAACACTGACACCCCAAGTCCATCTGGAGACAAGACTGTCATGATGCACGAGTACTCTCGCTTCCTGCTGCAGGCTTTGGAGCGCACCAGCCACAGTGCCAGCTTCCCTCTGGGCCCCGTGCCTCCCGCCTCAGGACCTTTCACCAGTTCCCACTCTGGAAATCCCCTTTACGCTGACAAGAACATCTACACTACATCCCCACTGGAGTGTGGGTTTGGCCAGTCGGTGGCCTCGCCTTCGCTGCCCTCCTCTGTGCCAAAGTCTCACTTTGTGATGCTGACGGGCTCCTCGCCACAGCACAGCTTCCACCTGAGCAGCCTGGAGGCCTCCACACACCAGCAGCTCACCCCATCTCAGGAGCTCACCGACCAGATGGAGAAGCAGCACTCCTCCACTCCCCCTTCCTCCTACCAGATCAGCCCATCTGACCTGAGCAGCCAGAAGGACCACTCGCCGGTCAAGAACGGCACGGCGGTCTACCCTCTGGCGCCCTCGCAAGATCTGGCCTCTCTGGACTCCTCCAAGCCTTCCTACCAGATAGAAAACTTTGCTCAAGCCTTTGGCTCCCAGTTCAAGTCAGACGGCCGTGGCTTGTCTTATGGCACTGACTCTGGCGGGGAGGTGGATCACAGGATACGGACGCCTGTGTCTGAATTCTCAGGGTATACTAGTTTGTTATCTGATGTCAATGAGCCAGTAAGTACAGGTTCCAAAACTACAACAAGCCAAAGCTACAGATGAGAGCCTGAGGGGGAGAGAAAACTCTGTCGTTAAAGTTCATGTTCTTATTTTAATTTTTTAGTGCTCCTATTTTATTATTATTATTATTATTGTTATTATTATTTTTTTAAGTGACATCTTTCTTTTAATTATACTGATGCTTTGTTTTTGTGCCCACTCCTCTCCCCACAAAAAGCCTGCAAGGCTTCCTGCAGATGCAATTTTTTTTTCTTTTCTTAAATATCTGTTATTTTTTAAGTTAAGTATGTATTTACTGTTTATTCTTGTCATATAAGTGACATTCGGTCTGGTCAGAAATCAATGAACTGAAAGTACTTTTTAAAGGGTAGAGTAGCACCGGACATATTTCTTTTCCAATGAGCTGAAGTGTTTGAGCAATCAACCATACAATTTTAAAATAATAAGTGAAAAATAACCATGATGGCAGGGAATAGCCCAGAAATTAAATAGCAAAAAAGAAAAGTTTTTGTCTGTTACACGTTTGAAAGTATTACTCAGGAAAAAAGTGGAAAAGAAGAAGCCTACGAGGTGCAGTGAGCACACTTTCAGGAGTTTGCGACTTCAAAGAGGATTTTTCTTATGTTTTATTACTTGTTGAATGAGTGTGACATGAACAGACTGCTGCCAGCTCACTCGAGCACTGAAAACACTTTCTACTTGGCTATATAGAGATTATGGTACTTTCGTGTCAATGTGAAACTCATGTTTTCTTCAATAAGGGCCATATATATATCTATATATATATTTATAAGAATATATATTAATGTAAAATAACAGATTTAATCATTCTGGGGAACTGCCAGTTGAAGTAGAGGAAGAATGAGGGCTGATTCGGGGGTTAAATGTTGTCCTTGGTATATTTTTGGAGAACAAAAGTGACGTTGGGGCTTTTCTTTGGCCAATAGAGGTTGCTGTTGGACAGCGATAGAACGGCCTTCTCCTTGTCCGGCCCTCCACTTCTTCCTCAGTTCTCATATTTCTTTAAAAGAATCCAATTAGCACTTTGAGCCGTTTTCTTACATTGAGTAAAGTTCCCCCGTCGGATCAAGGGAGCTCAAACGTCAGGAATGGACTGGCTTCTTTTTGACAGAAACGTGTTGTTTGGGCATATGCAGAAGGGGTTTCTGGGTTGAACATATTCTGGCTGTATGATGGGTGGGGTGGGTACCCTTTGTTTGGGTAGCATCGTTTATATGGGTGTGGGGGGCAGGGTTGATATGTGAAAGTGGGATTTTTTTCATTAATATTTTCTCTTTCTCCTTACTTTTAGGAAGGGTTTAGCTCGGGCGGGAGGGAGGGCTTTTAAACTCCATTTAATCGGGATAATGTAAATGTAATTCAAACCCCCTAGTTTTAGTTTGACTTGTTACCCAACTTAGCAGCTTTGCTTTCCTCTTGAATTTGATGACAAATGTGTTAGTGATCGAGTATTTCTTCAGCTGTTACTGAGGCAGCCATGACAAAAAAGGTGGCTGACCAAACATTTGTATGCATTTAGATCTTTTTCACGTGTGCTAACATTACCAAGCATACAGTATATGTTCCCGTAAGGAATTGGGTGCCTATTCCTGAGAATCACGGGTGCAAGGTATCTTCTAGTAAATGTCCAATGTAATTTCTTGCTGATTTTTAAATGTATTTATGCTGTACTTCTTTTTTGTAAAGACAACAATAATTGCGCTGTCTTCCATAGCTACAGCTGGCCTTGAGTGCTGGAACTGATATCACTCTGTTCAATGAGTCTTTAAAGCCCTTAATACGCCCCGATGGCCTGTTTGTTAAGCAATCATTAAACATGGCGGAGTGAATGCTGTAATATCTTAAGTAATATGTTGCTATGTTGGAACGGTTGAGGCGTAAATAAGAAGTTGCCTTGCATATACCTCATATCACAATAAACCAGGGACAAAGGTTTGATGTCTGTAGCAGAGATGCTGTTGTATGTAAAAACAAAAAAACAAAACAAAAAAATGTTTCTGTGCAAATTTTTTAATATTTGTGCTCATGACATTTATGTGACCCAGTAAGACGTTGTTGCTCAAGGGTTTCTGTAAATGTGTCATGCCAGCGGTGTTCAATCTCTTCAGTTCGACCTCCTCCAGATCTGATTTGCCATATTATTTCAATATGTTTGTTGTTTACAAAAAAAATGTACAAAACACTAAATCTTTCAGAATTTTGATCCCCTGTATAAATTTATTTTACTATATTTCTTCCCCTCTTTTTTTTTTCTTTTTATCATCGCCAAATTTTGTAGCTGATGATATCTTCCCTTTTTTAATGTTCTTTCAGGTTCTTGTGACATGTTTCACAAGTCCTGTACTTGTCCAATGAACTTAAAACTGATTAGGGAGAACATAATTAAAAAAAGATACTGTTATCAAGAACTGTAGCTGTCATCCTTTATGTGATGAGGGGTGTTAAACATGTTGAGGCATCAGTCAAACGCATTTTTATATGTACACTTATCAAATCAAATGTATTAGGCGTTATCAGAGATGTTGATGGCATACTGATAATGAGTGCATGCAATTTTCCATTCATTATATACTCTGCACATTAAGCACTGAAGAGGATTACTGAGTTTTAAGCGTAGCTGTGTTTATTTCCACCACTGGGTGGCGATGATGTGCTAGAAGTGAGTGAGCCTTTTAGCTTTGGCCTCCCCGTTATCAAACAATTACAGCACCCAGTTAAAAAATGTTTTAACAGTTGTTCGACTGTTCGGGAAAACTTAAACATCTCGGCTTGATTTTCTAATAAGTTTCTAATTCCTTCTTTACTACTTTAGTTGTGCTAACAGACAATTTATCAACTCGATGGATTAAAAGCAGCGTGTTTTTATGACAAGGACTACATGGGCACAATAAAACCACATCCCTCGTAAAACACTGATCTGTGAGACGGTATGAAACGTCCCCTTCAAATTAGTCTTTAACTGTTCCGTTCTTTTTTTCTTTTTAAGATTTCTCTCATTTCTAGGTTTTTTGTATTTTAGAGCATATACACTTTTTAAGAAAATGCTAGTGGTTATGTAAACAAATGTCATTTAAGCTCACCACTGAAAATAACATAAGATATATCATATTTGTGGCGACTCAACCGAGACTGCAACAGAACTTTGAGGGAAAAGTCAAATTTGTATTGCAAATACTGTTTCTGTCTCCGTAACCCAACCTTTAAATCATTTTCATCCACTTTCTAATTTCTAAGAGCCTTTACCCCCCCCCCCCCCCAACATTTACAGTTTAATTTCTATGTCTCCCATATGATATATTATGTAGCCTGAATGTTGCCAAGTGAATTTAAAGACAAAGAAATACCTGCACAACGCTATTTTGTTCCCAATTCCTTTTTTTAATTCTCCATGGACATGTCAGTGTTTTGGCTACAAATGATCTCCCTCAGATAAAAGTTGAGGGTGTGAGGCACAGCTGTATAGATGAGCTGTTTTGTCACATCACATATGCTACGTGAATTAAGATAACATACATCAGGACAATAAATAATCAATTCAAAAACAGAAATGTAAATATATACGTAAAATGGTGAATATTTGTTAATTCACATTATGCTTTTGAGCTAACAAATCAAGAGCAAACACGAAAAGGACGTTAGCAATTAAATTCTCCACCACCTCGCCAGAGAGGCCTTCATGAGCACTTCCACAGCTGCATGTCCAAATAAATTTGTCACACACATAACTGACTTGATTTTCATTTCCTTTTCAGTGTCTGGGTGGGGAAAAAAGACTTCCTTATTCAGAACTTCTCAAAAACAGAAGTGGGGTTTGAAAGAATTTGAAAATCTTTATGCACTTTAGTTCACGCCCCAAACCTGCGCAATTCGTTTGCCAAACTCAGACCTTTCTGCAAATCATCATGCGTCACTATTAATACGCGCATTGTTCTCATTGTTGGGTGGAAAATTTGAAATCAGGCCATAAAAGTTAGTGAAACTAATGAGGGTGTGATCAGGAGGAATGTGACTTGATTTTTATGAAGTTACCAAGGAGTTGTGTTGTTGAGATGGAGGCAATAAAACAGAACTCCATATTCCCTGAGCTGAATGTCAAAGAGGTGTTCTTGGCTTCGTAACGCTGAGTTGACCCTGAGGGAGGTCATGCCAAACGTTGAGTTTGTTAGTGAGTTTTCTGGCCCTCATTGTCCGCGCTCTTTCTTCGTCCAGAGGTCACAAGCCTGGTGACAGAGTGGATGTGAGTGTGACATGCGTTATTGTTCTTATCTTCAAAGCTGGGTGTGTACACAAGACAGATAGTGAATGGGGACACGGTAATAAAAAAAAAGAGGGCGAAGTTTTAATGATGATGCAACATGAGTCATTGGCGGGTCAAATAAATGCAAATAATATAGGCTTATTTTTATTCGTAGCACTCGCATGGCTCTAAAGGCACTTTGTTGGTTTATCCGCAGATGGAAGAAGCTTCTGAGAGAATTCCCACAGAGCTTTCTAGGAGGAAGTGCTTCCTGACAGAAAGCCCCTTCTGTCAGAAAGCATGCATTATACGTGACAAATCCTGCAAAATCAGCACAAGCTTGTGGCCGAGTGGGTTGTATCCAGGGGTTGCACAGGGATTTGAATCGTGAATTTGGCTCTGTTCTCCCGCTTTCTCTTTCAGTAATTATTTAATTGTTTTGGCCGCACTTTGGCTAGGTTTAGGCCCCACAAAAAAGTTTACACAAAAACACTTGGTTACTTTCAGGAAAACATCATGGCGTGGTTTAAAAAATACACCCTTTAACAATGTTTAACACATGTTACAGTAACGTTTCTGGAAGAAAGCCTTCAATAACGTTTCTGGAAGAAAGCCTTCAATAACGTTTCTGGAAGAAAGCCTTCAATAACGTTTGTGGAAGAAACCAACTAACTGTTGTGAATTGGTGCTATATAAATAAAATTTGACTTGACTATGTCAATGGTACAGCCTCACAGAGCTGTTGACTTTAGACTCTTAGGCTTGTTTATCTGAATGTCATTCATATAGGCCTAATAGGATAAAAACTAAAATAAACATGGTTCACCCAAAGAGAAACAGTTAACTTTGATGTGGTCTATCAAGAGCATTAGGTCGTCTTTAACCAATGTTAGATGTTGGTCCAAAACCATGATCTCCTAAAACATATTTGCTTTAAGGAACAGCTTAGGATGAAGCAATCAATCAACACCAGAAAATAAGAATGACCTTGTGCGTAAGAAAGGCAAACCTTTTTCCCAGAATCAAGTCCTGAAATAAGACACACTTGTGTCAACACTGAACGGCCTCTGGAATTAATTCTGGTGTTGAAGACTGTTGCAATGTCCCCAACTATTTACTTGAGATAAGAGTGAGGCCAGCAAGGTGTATGCGCTCATACACATGCTGGTTATTTGTTATGTCTCTAATGAAGGAGCGTTCCCAAGCAGAGCCATAAAGGCAACAAGGAAAATGTGGAAAGAATGTCCCGCTTCATATGAATATATTGAATAGTTGAAAGGTTGCGGTGAAAATTGAGCAAGTAATTTTATTACGCTCTGATGAATTCCACTCCTTAGTCAAGCAACAACACAATCTGTCATGCTTACAGGCTTCTGAATAAAAATACTTCCTTGATAACTGGTCAAATTCTGTGATATCTAGTTAAACACTGTACAAATGGATAGTAAATTTATTGAAACATGTTGCTAAAATGTGTGATCATCAAAATAGTTTATGACGACGATATTAGGATTTTTATTGTTGTGAGAATGAGGAAGTTAATAATTCAAGCACTCCAAACACTTCCTGACATTAATGTCATTTTTAACTTGTGTACAGGGTGCTTGAAGTGTGTGTACCAAACACTGACTAATCCACTAATCCAGTGAAATAATCAATCACTCATGAAGTATGTCTCAGCCACAGAAGAAAATACCCTCAATACTCAGTCTTTTGATGTTGGCTGACCTAGTTTAGAGACGTTCACTGGGTTTTGTTCAACATGAGCATTACCAAGTTGTGTTATCTACTTTCAGAAAATAGTGACAATGCACTCATACTCTCATTTTCCAAGAAAAGGAAACTGACTTACTAAACACTAACTGTGTAAATGGGTGCAAAGGTTGTAACCCGTTTTATGACTTTAATCACCAGTTCTGTCCTTGAAGCAGCAGGTGCTCCTGGGGTGTGAACGACAGATATGATATGGACAGGTCATTCCACTCCAGACTCAAGTGTGGCACCAGAATCTTTGACCAAAGATATTTTAGTAAAGCTGGCACTAGTTTGGAGTGCGTGTGAAAGGGTGGTATCGTGATGATTGAGTCATAATATTTACTGATTAACTTTTTTACATTAAACCCACCTTCTGTACAGGCTGCTTTCACATTGTGAAATGCAAGTTAACTTAATAGAAACAAGTCCATTGCTTTTTCCTCGAACCTCACTTTTTGTCTGATGGGCAAGTTTTTTAGAGTCTTCCTGATCCAAAGATATCAGTCTGAATTTTCTATCCATTGATTTTTATATAGCTCCAGAGTTATTGACATATTAGCTTAAAAGCAAATGAACAGCTTAATAATACTGATGCCATTCCCTCACTTTAAACTCTGAATTCTGACGTTTTTGTCAGTGAGATTAAAGTCTGAATTCTGAGAAAAATGTCAGAATTCTAAGTTAAGTCAGATTTCAAATACATTTTTTACATGTGGCCCTAACCCTCTTCCGTAGATATCTAATGAGGTCTCGCTTGATTTCTACTAAAAATGTCGAAAATAAAACTGTGTCATCAGCATACAAAACAAATTTCTCTTGGTGTTTTTCACATTTTTCACACTTTTTATATTATTATCAGAATTTGCACCAAGGTCTGTGGATACGTGATGTGGATCTCTGAAAAGAGAGATGCCACTTATGTAGTAACCATGTTGGGTTTTCCAAGTACCACAAAACTGTCAGCAGTGGAGATCTCTTCATTTCAGGACATAAAATCAGAAATACAGTATGTAGATGACTTGATGTCACTAACGTTAAGTGGTAAAAACAACAACTTTATGATTGGTATAAACTAAACTTTTAACAATCCAACTCAAGTGGAGAAAAAAAGGGTCTGTCAGCAATTGCATGTCCCCAGTTGTCTCAGTTACATAACTGCTTACATAACCACTGAAAATATAAAATCATGTTTTTTAAGGAGCTGTCTCCATTTCCTAACAAACCCTATTTAGCTTGAAAGGGTCAAACCCTTCAAGAAGTCCACAATAACATAAAGCTCAAAGAAAATGGATGACATTATGGAGAGTTTATGTTTTCATTCTCAATGAGTTTGTACTCTTGTGGTCTCATTTTTGGACAGTAAGACTCATTTCACCATACACCTGTGTGTTTCCAAACCTTTTTACGCAACACAAATGACTAAATCACTGCATCTCACTGCCTACCACATGACATTACACAATTAGGGTTCGCTTCACATCAATTGTCTGGATACAAACATCTATCACAGAACTCATTAAGTTGGATTTGAACTTGACAGAATCCACATTCATCTCAAAGCCAAGCGGACCTGGTCGTGGTAGTACTTGCTGATGTTGTCACAAGGCCAGAGGTTGATGAAAATCTGCTGACGTAAACTTAAGAGTGAAGCCACAAAAAACAAACAAACAAACTGGTTGATCCTGCAACAATAATGAGGACAAAGTCATTAAAAGCATGCCTATATTAAATAAATAAGTAGATGAATGTTACAGTGATTGAACTGTGAGATTCTGGGAATTCAGGGTAAAATTGAGATAGTTCCCATAGCATGTATTGTGAGGTGCTTAAATATACACCGATTGCAAGTTTTGGTGAACCACTTAAAAAATATTAGATATATGCCTTTTTATTTTTTTTATTGAATAGTTTCATAGTAATATTCTTGATATTGACTTCATGTTATTTGGATTTTGCAGGTCATTGTTTGTCAAATCTATTAATAGACAAAATAAATATGATAAAACCTGTCAGATATGAGTGGAATTCCCTTGTGTGCACCTGGCACAGCAGGGGAATATTGATATTTCCACCTTAAAACATTCAATACAGTTTTTTTTTTTTTTTTTTAGTAAGTTCACGGTGACCTCATTCATTATGGAATTTTTAGTCATGCTAGGGGCATGGCTCTTGTGACGGCAATATAGGGAGCCAAAGTCCCGCCCATTCTCGTTTTGCCCTTATTTCGGAAAAAGTATAAATGGTAGTTGATGACAAGGGACGAATAACTTTCTGATCCTGTTTGAATTGTGCCATACATTACATATATATTGGTCAATTTAAATGCCGATTTTTGCAATAAATAAATTAAGAAGGTTTGTCGTAAAGACACAGATTTTTCACAGTCCCCAGAGGATGAATCATACTGGCTGTGCTGATAGCCTGACTTATACTCTTGTGGCCCCCCAGGTTGACATTGAGACTCTTTACAACTACATTATTTCTATGACTTCTGGTAAAGGCTGTTCATGGTTCAGAGGATGAACCGTAATAACTTTAGTGATCCCTTAACTTTTCATTTAATGCCACCGTCTTGTCAAAATTTCAATTTGTCCAATACCTACGACAATAATGCTAATTATCCAATGCAACTAAGATGGTGTACATACACCGATCAGCCACAACATTAAAACCACTGACAGATGAAGTGAATGACATTGATCATGGCTACAGGACACTGTTCTAGTAAAACCCACCCAAACACTGTTTCAGACAGAGTTAACCCCTCATGCCAACAGCACTCCCCGATGGCATCCATGGATCTGCACGTCCCATGTAGCTCAATCAGATTTGGATCTGGGGCATTTTGAGGCCAGATCGAGACTTAAAGCTCTTTGTCTCGTTCCTCGGGCTGTTCCCGAGCAGTTTTTGTGGTGTGGCAGCACTCATTGTCCTGCTGGGGGACCAATGTCACCGGGGTGTGCCGGTGCCATGGGTGGGTGTGCTTGATCTGCAAGGGTGTTTGGGCGGGATGGTTTGTGTCAATGTTATTTATTTCAACTGTCAGTGGTTTTAATGTTGTGCCTGATCGGTGTAAATTATAGCCTACCTGCCAAACATGCTAGGATGTACTTTTTTAGCATGCTAACCTTAGCATTTAGCTCAAAACTGTGGTAGTTACAGCCCCATGTAGCCTATAGAGCCGCTGTAGATCAGATTTAGTAGTCGTGCGTTTGCCAGGATGTTTAGAATACCCTCACAGGGAAATACATTATGAGACAGTAAGTCTGTCTTTTCAAAGGTAACACTTTGTTTGTCATAATATCCTTGTGAATTACTTTGTCACGTGATACTAATGCCAGTATTGAGGTTGTTCCTTGTCTTTATTCACTCTTTGTGTAAACAAGCAGCTAAAAATAGACCTGTTGTAGGCTAATAGTTCTTCTGTATTGCACAGGCCACAGCTCCATGGGTGGAGGCAGAGCCGTGCAAGCGCCAGTACAGTAATGATGAGTGACAGGAGAGCGGACCAATCAGAGGAGGGACCAAAGCTTTTAATGCTGTCGGACGCAGCAGCTCCCAGTTTGAACCACCTGTAGCAGGCAGCATTGATTATATCCTGGAGGTACGAGCGTCTGTGCTGCACCGTTATATTCACACGGAGCTTCAGAACCGACTGGTTCTCCGGAGTCGAACAGTTTTTTTTTTGTTGTTTTTTTTTTTACAAAGTCACACCGAACACTTGAACCATGTTTCCCAGTTGGTTGTCTGTCGTGTTTCTGCTGCTGGTCGCTGCTGTCACAGGTGAGTAAAGATACTTCCACTTACAGAAGTGTTTGTAACGGTGTATTTCTACTGGTATTTAATGTGGAATATGAATTGAACCCTGAAAATAATTTTTTTTGTTACTTTTTACTAGTTTAAGCCATCACATTTAATCCCCATGTATTAAATACCGTATGTAATGACCTGCAGTCTAAGTTAAGTAAATGTGCCAAATATCAAAAGTAAAAAGTATTCCTCATGCAGAGAAATGCCCCCTGTGAGTATTATTATTTTCCTTATTATATTAATTGAACATTAATCCTAATTCTTATATGTGTAATTAGCATTTTTTATTTCTTAATTCTTAAGTTTTTGTCCATGTAGGCTTTATTTGGCCTCTTTTCTTTTTAGTTTTAGGGCACATCTTGAATAATGGTCCATGATTATAGCCTATAGAAATTTTAGTAGGGCTTCTTGCAAATAATATATAGTAATTAATATCTCATAATATTGTTACTTTCATCACTGGCAAAAATCTCCTTCTGACACACACACACACACACATATATATATATACATATATATACAGTTTATGATATTTGAGAGCCCATATTTTGGCAATATACATAAATGCACACAATGTGATTGTGACATTCTTTAGTTTTTTTTAGTTTGGTTTATATTATAATATAAAAATACAAGATATCAGACTTCGTCAGGAATAGAAGGATAATGCACTGGAGAACTGAATGATATGAGCAAATAATTGTTGAGTTTTTGTCAGAAGGCAACAAGGTCAAATGCATATTAATAAGTAAATGATTTTTTTTTAAAAACGCATTAAGATATCCACATTGTGTTGCAATAATTAAGGGAGATAACTTATTTCATTTATTCAATCTTTTAAAGAAAAAAAATCCTTTTTTTCTTCACATTGGTGGGGGGGTTGGGGGTTGGGTGGGGGTTTCCCCAAGTAGTCTTAAACCCTGAATCACTGCTCCTTCGCTGTGACTCAAAGCTCTCCGGAGGTGGACAGATTGGCAGCGAGGAGGCTTCGCTCAAACAGCAGCTGGCCCCCTGAATCGCAGCACTCCACACACAAAGTTTACTCTGTGTTTGCATTAGCAGACCCCTCGACAGCGCGGTGAAGCTGCTCTGAGGAATGCTTAGCTGCAGTTAAATCCATTGGTCACCCTTTGTATTATTTTTGACCGTTGTAAAACCGTTCCCATATGAAGACCGAGAGCTGGTCACTGTGATGTCCCGAGGCCTGGCTGCAAGCCTGCGTGCTGCTTGAGTGACGCCCCTCCTGTCATGTGTCTCCACATGTAGAAACAGAGTCGGAAGGAGCTATAGGCAGACTGGGAGGGGACGGAGGCTCCAGTTTGGGGCATGACTGAGTGTGTCTGAAGTAGCAGTAAAGAGCTCCAGATGGAAAGACCTCCTGAGGGTCGTGGTCCTCCTCTTTTGAGTCTTTTCTTGTGCCTCTTCTCTCTCTGATACTCTTTCCTCTCTCACTCCACATGCAGTGTATCACATTCTTTTTCACGTGTCATGCTTTGCTGGCTGGTCATCATTAGGTCATTACCGGAGCATGCAGGGTCTGCTCGGGAGTTAATACATGGTTGTAGGAATGTGAAGTGACTCACGTAGAGCTGCAGCCATTATTTCCATTACCGTTAATTTCTAGATCTATAGATGAATCACTTGATCTGCCAAATGTTAAAAGAGGTCATGTCTTCCATTTGCTTGTTTTGTCCGCCAATTTTCTGCTGTTTATTACAATGAAAAGCTAAAAATCGTCACAGGCTGGAGCCAGTGAATATTTATGATTTTTACTTGGAAAAATGACTGAATTGATCATTTAGATTCTGTTGATTAATCGACTAAACTTTGCAGCTCTATGCTTATACAGCATTATTCCATGTTATACATGGGAGAAGTATATAAAAGCTCAGGTTAAACAGTGTATTCTTTTTTTTTGGCTCAGTTCCTCTTCTCCTTGTCTGTGCTTGGTATTAATCGAATTCATCTTCCTCATGTGACGCACTCTCACCTGCTGCTATTGTTTTTACATCCGCTTGTCACACACACTTGTCGCTGCTTTCTGTGCTGTTTCTTTTCTCCTTCTGTCGCTACGTCCCTGCTGCGTCCTGTTGGATTAGACCTGCTACAGGGCAGTAAATCTCACTCTGTAATTGGAAGACATGTGCCGGCGGAGCTTTAATTGGATATGATATGTGCAGAGGCCCTGCGAGTGAGCCCTGCTCCAGGGAGCCATCTGTTACCTCCGAGTTACAGTACGAGAGCTCTGTTTGCTCAGATTCCGAGAACTCATTTCTGCCTCCCTCCTCATATTGAGGACGCCGCTTAAATTGGAGATGTGTGATGAAGAAAAGGGCCTACAGTATGTCATCATCAGTCAGAATAAATAGAGACTGAGGTTAGGTATCTGGGCAGCTTCTTGTCTGCTGTGCTACTCAGTGCGCTTGTGTGGGTGTGTGCCACGATGAAGAGCAGTCTCAGCGGGACTTGCTGCTCTGTTCTGTTAATGATACATTTGTTAATGACACCATTGTTCCTGTATTGATAAATCAGGTGATCTCGCTGATGGGAAATCTATAAAAATGATGACGACGATCTATTAAAGGTGTTATTCTCAAAACTTCGGCAATACTTGCAAGGAAAATAGCGAACATGTTTATTAGTAGACTTGGAGTTAATTGTTAGCAGAGTAAAATAAATATGCAAAACATATGAGGAATATTGGGAAATTTATATTATTGGGTATTTATCTGTCTCATGTTCATGGCTGGTATTGTTTTATGATTTTATAACACCATGTACGATATGTTTGAAAACAATTGCAATTTGCTGTTTTGAATTTTGACACTTACTTCACATTTTGAAAGTAGCACTGTTACCTCTTTGTTTTGCTACTTTTACTAGGATTTATTGCAGAAATGATGTTGCATTAGACTGCGTCAGTTTTACGTTGTTATGCCTAATTAAGTGGCCAGTGAAAGGCTGCAACAAACAATTCTTTCATTCGATGATTGTTTTCTGGATTATTTATGTGGTCCAGCTAAAGATATTCAATTTACTCTTTAGTTTACAAAGAAAAGCAACAAATGCTTTAGCGAGTGGAACAGATTTTCTCAAAACATCACTTTCTAACTATCAGTGGATTATCAAAAAAGTTAATTTATCAAGTAGCTGTCAAATGGTTTCAGTTTTGAGAGTATATATCCATATTTTTAAAAAAACACATATTTTGGGATATTGACATATTGTTCAGCCCTTCACTTCCTGTGTGAGGCCTCGGTGTGTCCTCTGATCAGGACTGTTGACACGAGACACTCAGCAGGATGGCAGACTGTTAGTTAGTGAAAATAAAAGCTTCCTCTCAGTCCTGTGAGGTCGCTCCTGGTGACCCGGCGTCAGCTCCTTGGCTTTGAAGTGGAAGCCCTCAGGGCTGGTTTTCCCTCAGCAATGAACCCTGGAAGAAACCGACCTGCACGTATCTCTTGGTGTACCATGAGGTTTTGTAAGGCAGGGATGGGCACCTTTAAATACCAGGAGGTCATGAAGCAGTATGTAAGAAATGTTCACTCCCATTAGGTGGCGAAGGGACACAAAGTGCGACCAGTAATTAGCTGTGAGCTGTAGTCCATCATGCCTCCAGCATTTTTTGTCTTTAATCAGCTTCTTTCAGACGTCATACTGCATGATTTCTGAAACAGAGGCACTCTGCGCTCTCCACATGGCTCCTCTCCCTCCTAATGAGATGGTGCATTTTGGCCTCAGGCTCTTCCTGACTGTTGGGTCACAACCTGTCAGTTCATCTCCTGCCCTGTGCGCATGTTTTAATCAGGTCCGTCCTTTTTGCAATGAGTAGCAGTGCGGACAGGAAGTTGAGGATGTGCGCTGGGGGAACTGGATCTGACAGTTCATGAGCAGGCACTGCACACAAGTGCTATTGTGCCCCTGAAGTGCAGCGCAGCGCCGAAACACAAGCTCTGTCTCTCTATCTGTTTCTGCCCCTGTTAGTGAGTTAAAGTGAGGCGAAGCTTTGACAGCTGGAAGCAGACGTCACCTTGGCAACAGATACACTCCCACGATAGTTTGTCAAACCAAGTAGCAGCCAGTTAGGACAAGAGTTGGTGGAAAAGGACTCAGTGGGTTAAGCCGGACCTTCTTATCCACGTCCTCCTCAGTGTGTGCTCGCAGGCCGTCCTTAGACCCACGCTGCCTGACCCAGTCATCCCTTTTGTGTCTGCAGGAGATTATCCGGCTGTGGGTTAAATCCTCAGAGACAAGGCTCCCTGTTAGACGTGCAGGGCAGAGCGTGCTCTTAATTACGCCACTGTTTCAAGTGCAAACTCTAACTGACTGTCTCTTCACGTTTGCCTCGTGTGGTTTTCATAAACCTTTCCAGTGTGGGTAACTTCACTATCACAGGAAACCTACAAAACTAGGAGCCATGTCAAAGTCACAAAAGGCTGCTAACATGGTATTTATGAAAAGCTGTGGTCTGTATGCGCGACATCTATTGCATGTCTGCCCATCCTGTGAGAGGGATCTCTCCTCTGTGGCTCTTCTTGAGGTGTTACCCATTTTTTCCCCTTTCTAAAAGGGTTTTTTGGTGCTGGTGATGGGGGGAGTTCCTTACTTGAATCGAAGCTCTAAGGACAGCGGGTATCATACACTGCACAGGTCGTAAAGCCCCCTGAGGCATTTTGATTTGCGATCTGGGGCATATAAAATTGACTCGGTCTGTGGTTGGGTGGGACAAGTTTTTCACTCTTTGGCTGGGGCATCATAGATTGTCTGTGAAACTGCATTCATGGCTGACATTTCCATGTCAATGGAAATAGAGAAGCAGCACTGAAATTTGATGGTGGAAGCAATCACCACCATGAAAATGACAGAGGAAGGAGAACCACTGTGTTTGTTTGTGTTAAAGTCACATTCTTCTCTGTCAGTTTCCCAATTGTCCATCACTTCCTCGTGCCCATGTGGTTTTATGATGAGACCTTGACCTTCTCTCTGTATATTTATATGTGTTTTTTTATGATGTGTTGTTAGATACCAGACAAACAAAGGGCATTTTTCAGAGACTGAACTTTGTCATTTTTCCATTAGCAACATCAAACCATGATCGGACCGTACTCACCGAACTTAAAGGCCACTTGTTAGAAACCTAACCAAAGTCAGGGTTGGTGTATAAAGACTTATATGTAATTCCTCTTTGTGCTCTTCATTCACTGCTGTCAAGACATTCAAATATTTCCAAACCAAAATCATTTTATCAGTTGGATTTATGATTTTCTAAATCCTTTTACACCCTTTCCACGTGAGGCTTATCTATATTAAATACCAATAAAATGTGTTCAGGTCAATTACCGTTCTGATCCTGACTGATCCTGTTGTTGTTGCCATGTTGGGATGATAATAATAATGATGGTGAATAATTTATTATGCTGTGCCATACATGTAAATATACACAGCTGTAATCCACAAGCAAAACCTCCGTTGGTCTTTTAACATTTGGGCACAATAAAGTGAAAAAGACTAAACTCAGTAGAAATGAAACGTGTTTTGAGAATTTGGAGATTTTGCGCCTCTACCAACTAAACACAAACTATATTCATTTTTTACTCACTGTAATGATTATGGACCTATATTGATGCTGAAATGTGGGGGGGGGAATTATTATTTTTTTTGTCTTGTGGGCAGAGAAAGCCTATTTAACCTATATGTAATAAGATTCTTGATTTTTTTAAATATTATTTAAGAAGTTTGTGACTCATTTCTACTCGGTGTGAGATTTGTTTGTGCTGCACACACCTAATAATGAGCAACCCTGATCACGTAGCCTTTATGAACCATGGATTGTCAATTAAATGTGGTATAAATTAGCAAGGCTGATCAACATTCTGGTTTTAATAATAACCTCAGATTAGTTCCCAGATTATTTTTCTTCAAATTAAATGAGCAGTTGGCCTCCTTTTGGAGAGATAGCTAACTAGCATGCTAAACAAGAATCTACAGCCATGCTAGCAGCTTTGTGAGGCTCTAAAATTAAGCTAAAATATACGATACGAGCGCTGCCATCTTGCGCTGGTGATGTCATTTGGAGCCAGAGTCTCCGCAGTAGTGACCGGCTGGTGGAGCCGCAATATCAAGTTCTGCCCATACACCGAACCGACTCAACTGTCAATCATGACGCTTCACCCCCTTTTATATAGCATCAAATAACTGATTAAAATCAAAGTTATCAGGAAAATGAACACATGAACATACATCAACTAAGAATTATCTAAAATGACAGAAACCATCTTTGGGAAAAATGTGTTTAATGTGTACTTACACGTCAAACAATGAGGGGGTGGGATTTATGAACTATACTGCAGCCCGCCACCAGGGGGCGATCAAGATGTTTAGACTTCTTTTTTGCTCTCATGTTGTCCATCTTTATATATACATATCTGTATATATATATACAGTCAATGATCAGCATGCTAACATGCACCAAAAAACAATGCTAACATGTTGATGTTTAGTATTATGTTTACACCCATTTTAGTGTGATAGCATGCTAACATTTGCTAGCACTAAACATCGGTGCAGCATAGAATGATATAAGACATCAATACCTGTACCAATTTAGTGGTAATCAAATAGTTCAACATCATAGTTTAGCGTGTTAGCATGCTAACATTTACTAATTAGCACTAAACACAAAGTATGAGATGAGTCAAGACAAGAGTCCCATATTTCCTCCCATCATGGCAACAGTTGTTATAGAAAAAATATAATTGTATTCATTAGAAATGTCACAGCTTTTTTTCTCTCTGATGCCCTAATGACCCTGTCCAGTATTTATTATTTCTTAAGTGTTTGTTGATCGATCAGATAAGATAAGAAAGTGGTTTCTCTCGATGAGGCTCTGACAGATTTTATCAGTTGTCCACACCATCAGCGTTAATGTTACTCTTTAACAGCTGGTTGATTTTGTGTTGATCACGAGTATGTTAAGAACTGTATTTCTTAAACGTTTAGGGCTTCCACTGTCTTCAGCTCACGGATCTACCTGCTGGCTCTGACACTGGCCTGGCACCCAGCTAACGCCGTGGAGCAAGTCACACACACACCTGACTAATCTACGAAATACAGTGTAAACTGAAACTGGCTGTGCAGTTTCCATAAAGAAATAGGAATCTGAAAAATGGCTAAAATGTGATGGTTTTTGATATGAGCGAATAAAACTTTGGCCTCTGAGATTTCATTAGAATGAAAGGTATGCAAGAATGAGTGGCACGGTGAAATCCTTTACCTTCAAATCAACCATTCGTGAAAAGGCACACAAGTCCTTGCAATGAATACTCTACTAAACGCAAAAGAATGTAACAGGGCTAATCAAGACGTGGTCGACTGGATCTGATTTAAGAGGTTTTTCATTAATCTCGATCTGTGGTCATCCAGTAAGATTAGTCATTTGCCTTTAAGTCTTAATCTGGACGAGCCAGCCACAAATTGATACAAGTGTGTTTTACAGCAATGATCTCACGCTACGTCACTTCGCATATAGATTAAGCCTTGCTTAACTCTGCCACTCCTTTTCTTTATGACCATTAAAAACTTCACCTGAGACTATGACTATGAGTCTTTCCCACCTTTCCTCACTTCCTCCTCCATCTATTGCTTAATGTCTTTTTACACTTCCCGAAGGTGGGTTTTAAGGTGGGTGTGTGTGCACATCAAGTACATCATATCCATGAAAGTCTGCTGTCACAAGGGTGTGTGGAGCCTGTTGTTTTTCATCTCTAAATGAGGTTACCAAGCGATAAAGACGTGAGGTCACACAGTGCCTTGGTCACATAGAAAATGATCAGATGGCCCTCAGGATCTGATATTGTTCCTGGTTTTCTCACCACTTGTGCTTTTGAGATGACTTACTGGAGAAACCTGTTTGTGTAAGGCGTCCACCCATCCCCACTCTAAGCAGTATGTTCGTTCTCTGGCTGCTGAGAATGGACTTTGAATGTAATCATTCAATGCATACAGATGAGGAGCTGAGGTAAACAGGCTAAGCTATTACCAAAGACCTCCTACTGTTTGTGCCGCTCCTCAAGCTGCCCACCGGCTTCCGCTGTTCCCCCATAAACACAGAACCAAGAGTGGGAGCAGGCTAAATGGGAACAGGCGTCACAACAGCACACTGAACAAATAGGAGGCAGGTCTTTACTTTATGATGGCCAAATGAAGTTGGCATCATTTGTGGGTGTTGTAAACAGCCGACGCTTACAGTAATTCTTATCCGCTGAGTCACAGCTTTTGTCTACGCACTAAATGTTTAATGTTTATTTAAGGCACAACCTTTTTTTCCCTCTGTGATTACAGCTGAAACTCCTATGATTTTTGGAATATCACATATCTAAACAGAACTCAAATATTAAAATAACCCATACAAGGTTACATTGTCTTCTTGCACAATGATATCGGCATTGGTATTGGCTAATGAACGCTTTAAAATGAAATATCCGCATTGCTTATTGATCATGTCAGGCTAATGCCAATATTTACACCTTCCAGCACAGAGCCAACCACAGTAACTCCAGAAACCTCTACAGCTGTACTAACTACAACTACACTAATAAACTCTACTTACACCTTGCCAGAG
>JBBPCS010000672.1:11258762-11287697 GCA_037974645.1 Hollardia meadi
TGTGTGTGTGTGTGTGTGTGTGTGTGTGTGTGTGTGTGTGTGTGTGTGTGTGTGTGTGTGTGTGTGTGTGTGCGCTATAGTGGGGTGTGCATTTGGGATTTCTACTGCTTCCAGCTTAATTCCTCCCCTCCTGCTGTTAGTGCACCAGACCAGAATAGAGATTCTTAGTGTGTGTGTGTGTGTGTGTGTGTGTGTGTGTGTGTGTGTGTGCGCGTGTGCGCGTGTGTGTTGTACCAGGTGATGTGCAGGCAGCATCCCTGGAGACTTTAGCTCAACCAAGCAGAGGTTGTTAAAAATAACAATAGCTCCTCTTTTCTTCAGCGTCATCCTCACTCCCTATTATCTTCTGTTCTGTTCTTCCCTCCTCATCTTTACTCTGCTGTAGTTTCAGCTGCTGTTTTAATGTTTTCCCCTGTTTTTGTGTTGCAAGAAATGTTTCGCCACCCATCATTTGTGTATCTCCTGAAATTAGATCGATGAAAAGACAGAATTCTAGATGAGTAACCATCAACATTTTTCTTTTGTTTTGGAGTTGTGGATTTGTAGGTTTCTGTATGTGCGGCAGTTTGTACCTCAGCTGTGCATCTTTGGGGAGTTCAGGCTTGTTTTACATGTGTGTGGGTCACACAGACTCTGCTCCCTGATGAAGGAGAGCCACCTTTCTCCTCTCCTCTCTTCTCCTCTCTCGTCCCGTAATGTTAAATCTCTCCATCAAGCCTCCTTTATTGGCTGTTGCCTTCATTATCTCTTGGCTGCCCCTCCACTCTCGCCTCCAGCTGTCTGCCTGCCTGCTGCCTGTCGCCTGCCCTCTCCAGCGCCCATGACCTGCCCCGCCTCTTTAACACTTCCACCCTCCCCCCCCTACTCCTTAACTCTTCCAGGTCTCTTACCCTGTGCTTACCCCCTCTTTTCCCTGCTTGCCTCCCTACAGAGGACTGTGACTGTGAGGGCTATTTCAATGGACAGTACATAGGTGAGAGCGTGCACATCTTTCTCCACCTCCTTCTCCCTATCTGCTCTTTGCCTGCTGCAGCCTGGCTGTGCACCGGTTCCCCAGGTGGGGTCAAAATGACTGCTTGCAGGGTTCACCTGTCTGGGGCTGGGGGTTGAGGGATAAGAGGAAGGTTTCCACGGGTCAGGAGAAGACGATGCCAGAGAAGGAAGATGGATGAGGGTACATGATTTATTTGGGCAAACAAAAGGGAAGATTTGTGCAAAAACAAACCTGTTACAAGTGTTTTGTATCAAACGTGAAAGGAGAGTAATGTGTAGGAAGGATTGTCTCACACTTCTGCAGGTGCCAGTAACAGATCTGCCTCTCTGCATAAATAGTCAACAGATGGTTCAAAGTGTCAAATATCACAGTGTAGAAGCCAAACAAACTGTATTACATATAAAACAAAGTGCTGCCACTGGGAATAAGTCTAGAATTGCCTAATTATGGAAGGGAGTTTCCTGAAAGTACAATGCAATTTACTTCAATTTACTTCAATTAGCACACTCAACTTGTACACAACAGTACCAAATTATGGTCCATTTAGGAAACTTTCCTGTAAATTAACCTGTAAAATAAAATATGTCCCCATATTACTACACTAATCGTGAATGTTGATTCTTGTTGCATTTAAATACGACCATGTTTCTAAAAAAAACAAATTGGAACTCTCTGTAAAACGTAAGTCATTTGCAATGTGTTTTAAGTGTTCCCGAGCTCATGACGTAAAATCCTTTATACAATCATGTGTTTCGCAAAGTGCTGAACGTCGCTTCGTCCTTGCTTGTGAACGACTGAGCCTTTCGAGGAATGCCCCCCTTCATACCCAGTCATGATGCCATCACCTGTCACCAGTTGACCTCTTTACCTGTGGAATGTTCCAAACGGGTGTTTTTTGAGCATTCCACAACTTTCCTTTTCTCGCCCCCGTCCCAACTTGTTTGAAAATACAAGCATATATTTACAAAAATCAATGACGTTGCTGAAGTTAAACATTAAATATATTGTCAGTGTAGAGTAATTGTCAAAACAGATTAGCAAATTATTGCATTCCATTTATTTTACGTGGCGTCCCAACTGTTTTAGAATTGGGGGTCATCGGTAAACATTTTATGTTTTAGGCTTTAATGAATTTAAATTTGGGTGGAGGGAACACAATTAGTCCCCTTTATCCTCAACCCCTCTCTAGCTTTCCGCTGACCTCCCCTCCCTCACCCTTCTTCAGCCCAACCTGGCTGACCCCCCTCCCACATCCTGTGAGCTGCTGGAATGATGATGAGCACAAGGAGCTTCTCAGCACCTTCTCACTAACACCAAATACATTGTTAAAACAGTATCTGTGCTTCTTGTCATGCACTTTGCTTGTAAAACCCTCCCGTCTCCATCCCTCCGCCCGCCCGCCCCCTCCACCATGCAGTGTTTGGATCCTCCCAAACCTCCCTCGTCCCTCCCGCCCTGCATCTAACACACTGCCCCTGCTGCTGTGCTGTGGCCAGTGCACTGCTTCCCCCTTTCCCCGCGCAACCACCCCCACGAGGGCCCTGCTGCGTTGGACGCATTGCACACTCAACCAGGCACGTTTGCTGCTTGTTCACCCTGTGTGGAGGTGTGAGGCTGGGTTGTGTGATGCTCTAACGCCAGTTATAGTCTCTCCTAAGTGTAAAGCAGTGGCGCCCTCCTGTGGCCAGGTGTTTTCCTGGGAATTTTATTCAGGTACAGTGCCCGGCTCATTCCCTCAGGTACACACCACTGACGGGGGGATACAGACAGTCCTGGCCATGGGAGACCCTGATTTGCAGTCACTGACGCGGTGTTTCTCAGGGCCAGGCTGTCCTGTCTGTCCTGCCTCAGCACTGTAGCCTCGTTCCAAGCAGCATGCCTTGTTTGGACCATGATGTTGGAAAATGTGTGTTTTGGGTCACTGCAATGTTTTGAACTGTTGAAAGAGTCTTCATCACTTTTAAGAATGAATTCATGGATAATGTTTGGCTTAAAAGAGAGTCTGCTTCAGTCTCAGGCTTTAAGAATTTAACCTGGTGTGTCAGCTGCATGTAATCCAGTGTTCAGTTGAAGCATGATTGGCTCCAAGTTCAGATAATGTCTCGCACTATCAAGTATTTACTCTGCAGATAAGAGTGAGCTATTTTCAGCCATGTGCACTTTGTACAAAGTTTTTTAATGCATGGTTATAAATGGGTTGATCTTGAATTTATTTAAAACACTGTTTGCTCCCTGCACTTATCTAATAACTTTCCTTACATGGAGATCATATCATCATGCATCATGGAAGTGAAGTAGTGCACTTATGTAAGCTTGAATAAATCATTTTAGGGTTCATGACACTCTGACCCAAGACCTGTTTTTTCTTTTCTGCTCCTCCTTCCCTCCCATCTGTGGCCTCGCTGTAGCCGGCTTACGGAGGAGTTTCCGTCTGAGTCGTAAGGACAGGCAAGGATCCTCCGGAGAGGGCTCCGATCCGGGAGACTCCGACTTCCTGACTTATGAAGAGGTGACCCGCTACCAGCAGAAGCCCCATGAGAGACCCCGTCTGGTGGTCCTGATTGGTGAGACACAAATGTTCTCCTGTGACGACAGTGACACCTAGTGGATCAAACCATGTGTTGCAACATTCTGATGGCCCATTTCTTTAACTCTTCTTTTTTTCTCTCTTATTTAAACAATCGTTTTCAAAGGTTCTCTTGGAGCACGAATCAATGAACTCAAACAGCGGGTGATTGCTGAAAACCCACATCGTTTTGCAGTGGCTGTTCCACGTGAGTTACCCAACATTTATACATACTGTACTTACATACCTTACCTTACATATACAAGTAAATTCCTCTTGTGTTCCCACAGACACCACCAGGCCCAAGAAGCCTCATGAGAAGGAGGGCGTGGAGTACCACTTTGTCACCAAACAGCAATTTGATGCAGACGCTTTAAACAACAAGTATGTTTACACTAATACTGTGTTGCTTCTGTGTAAACGTATGTGATTTGTTTCCTGCTGAGGTTAAAGTTGTTTCTCCACAGGTTCATAGAACACGGGGAATACAAGGAGAACCAGTACGGCACAAGTATAGAGGCTATCCGCTCTGTACAAGCCAAGAATAAGATGTGCGTAGTGGACGTGCAGCCTGAGGTAAGGGTCATGTCACAGCCACTGAGCGCATCTTGTTCAATGTGCATCCAACCGTATCACAATGCACTATCATGATCCTGCAGGCAGCAGCAGTTTGCTGAGTGGGCGAGGGCAGGCAGTCGCATCACATCTGCTCACTGTGTGGAGAGTCTGATGCATCACTGCTGACGCTCTCCGTTCATGGCTGTTTTCTGACCTCTCTTCGCTCTATTGTATGTAAATCCTCCACCACTGCAGGCTCTGAGGAGACTGCGGACAGCAGAGTTCAAGCCCTATGTAATATTTGTCAAACCTCGTGTTCCTGAGAGCAGACGTCGCCGCAGCGCTGCCACCTCACCAGGAGGCGGAGAGCACGGCCGCACTACAGTGAGTCCGTTTTCTCTTGGCACCAATAGCTTTTACACCTAATTTTCCTTAATCAATAGTTATTGTATACAGTTTAATGGAGCAGTCAGGTATTAGCATTCAGGTGGTCATCAGTCACTGGTAAATATACTGTATTACATGAACTGGACCAGTTGAAAAAGGTACTGGAAGCCAGGCTCACAGACTTCGCTGTTTTGGTTACCGACGTCTGCATAAGACGTCATGTTACAGATATAACATGCAGCATTTCTGCATCAAAATGTCTAAAAAGGACAAGACCTTTATTATATATTTTGCTGAGGTGTGCGCTTGCATTACCTGAAATGTTTTTCCAACAATGTCCAGAGAAATCCATAAGTTGATTCAAGGTGAGAGAGGAGAGGAAAGAGGTCAGCGAATGTGACGAGACCCCTCGCCGCTGGAACTACATACCGAGTGTTTAATCTCAGGACGTTACAGAAAAAAATACCTAGAAATGTCATAACTGGTATCGCTGGTTAACGGAGGGCCCGCTTCACCAAATTTAAAACATTTAATCAAAAATAATTTTTGCAACCTGTGCATGAGCACGCAAGAGCCAACTCACAAGTGTATCTCGAAAACAACAGTTCATTTTAATTGAATTTAGCACTGTAGTTCCAGCTGGGGGAAATTTAATTTTTACACTCTGTTAGTTGCTGTGCTGCCACACAGTTTATAGTAGGATTTTTGGTGCGTTGCTCAAGGGCACCTTCGCACTTCCCAGGAGGGGAAATGGCACCTGTACAGCTACCAGCCCACAAAAGCACCATAACAGTTTTGGTGTCTGTGGAAGTAGACTGTTTCACTTGTGGAGGAGGACACATGACTGTATTGGGATAAAGCGATGGGGAAAAAAACCTGAGGCCTCATTTATAAACAGGACATGCGAGTAGTTATTTATGAAACCTTACTTTGACGTGGAAATGATCTTATCTCTCCATGTGATAGAGGGAATTAGTTCTCTCTGTCCTACAACACCCAAGCTGCATGTTTGGCTTTGTTAACCCACTATTTAGTCCACTGAATGACGCGTGTTGCCTGGATTTAATCTCTATTCCAAAGTCCAGTCCATGGATATTCCTGACTAAACCCCAATTTGTGCTGACATTATATAAGGAGAAATCACATAGCAGGTGCTGTCAATTTAGGTTTATTTAAAATTTAAAGTGAATAAGTTGCAAATGAAATTCTTCAGCACACTGTAGGAAATGATGTTAAGACTAAGTTCAGGTATAAATCTAAGAATAGTTCTATAAATGTGACCCTGCATGAGTTTCTCCTTCTGTATAAGTAATTTCTTTTTTTGCTTTAACAGGACGAGGACCTCCAGGAGATGCGTCAGTCTGCCATCCAGATCGATCAGCAGTACGGACACCTGGTGGACCGAGTCCTGATCAAGGAGGACTCAGCCAGTGCCTGTGCAGAACTACGAGGTATCTTGGAAAGGCTGGAGCGAGAGTCTTTCTGGGTGCCTGTCAGCTGGGTGCGGACCTAAACTTACCCGCATCCTCCAGAAGAACTTCACCACCAAGCCGCCCAAATCCTGCACCCGTCCTCGCCTAATGAGCTTAAAAAAAAGGTCTGCTAGCCAGCCTGGGAGTCTGCTGAACTCCCTCTATGTGACTGATGCAGGACTGCTCAGACAGCCATAAACTGAGGCACCAAAGGGAGAGGATGATGTCACAGAATACCTCATTGTCTGGGGTGTTGCAGCAGATCAACAGCTCTCTCGGCCCGAGGCCGTTTAAATGCCCCAAAATCGCAGTCTTGCCGTAACTTCAAGTCAGGTTTGGTTTTAATTTATTTGTTGACTTCTAAAGAAGGGGGGGGGGGGGGCAGATGAAAGTAGGGGTTTAATTCCTCACGCTGTCACTCTTCCTAGCTGCATCGTTCAGAGTGTGTCAGGTTTGGGATCCACTCAGAGGATTGCTCAGTCAGTCAGCTTTATTGCAACTCTTGTTGGAGTACCTTTAGTAGCATGTTTAGTTTTCCTTTACAGTCTTATTGAACTCGATGCCAATCGCAGAATGCGTCCTGTTAATTCTTACTGCTCGTGCATCCTGTACAGTTAAGTGAATGTCACGTAAAACTGTCCTTTTTGCTAAAACCGTAAATCTGATTTCCACTCGGTGACGGAAACAAATTATATCCAAATGGAATGTGAGAATTTTATTTTCTACAAAACTGTTTTAGGAGATGCATGACAACTTAATTAATCTCAGATGTACATATTGTAAATGTTACTCCTCGTGTGCCAACGAACGATGTCGTAGCACTTCAATGCAACCCGTTTACCGTCGCTCCCTGGGAAACCACGTCTGTTTGTTTGTGCGTAGAATAGCTGTGTGCACAAAGTATGTGTGGATGGCTTCACATACACCGACCTGAGACGCTCCTTTTACATACAGGAATGAGTTTTGTACAGTGTACTCGCACATATCTGTATTTCGGCTGCAGGAGAAGAGTTTGGTACTCGATGTCTGTTTTCTTTGATAATCAGGGTTTTCTTTCATTAAGTCAAAATATCCACAGATGTCACATTAGAGTTGTAGTTACTAAAATTAATTTGCAATTATCAACTATTTTTGATATTCTCAGGCTACAGCTTCTCAATTGTACAAGGATTGTTTGTTTTGTTGTGAAGGTAAAACTGAAAGTTATAAGAGTAATTGGCATATAGTTAGCATGGTATAGTGAGTGGCAGCCCTATTCCAAATTACAGGTCTGACACTGAGATGACATAAGGTTTGAATTTGATGTCATTTAGACATTAACTGTGGCAAAATACATTAAGGTAAGAGGACAGGTTAATTTTTGTTTCCCAAAACCGTTTATAAATGCGAGCAAATCCCAACATTTACATTAAAAGAGTTCTTGGTTGTTGTAATTGTTCCTTTTCTCTCCACTGGTTCTGAAAACATCCCTTCGAACGCAACTTTAATGAAAGTGAATGGAGTCTGTCGGACTGCAGAGGTCCAAATTCTCCCTTTGTTACTATTCCTCTCCTGCAGCTCTGAAAGGTATGATTTGTGGTCAAACTATTAACTGTATATAAAGATGGATGACATAAGTGAAGTCAAAACATCTCGATCGCTCCCTGGTGGTGGGCTGCAGTATAATTCATAAGTTATATCCGTCAATATTAGCAGATAGGACATGGGCCAAACTAAAAACTCAAAGTACACCTGTATCTTACTATACAAGATCTTGTATCTGGGATATTTTGACTAAAATTTTTGTACGGTGGGAGGAAGTCTTTATGTTAATGGGTTAAACAAAAAGGGGAAGTTTGTACTAAAGAAAACAGTAACTTTGTAACAGTAACTTTGCTAGCTAACTCAACCTTGAAGCCTCATTAGCTTTGGCTAAAATTAAGAAGTAATTTATACACAGAAGCTTTTTTTCCCCCACCATCACTAAAATCACTTAAAAGTATGGAGAGGAGACATTATTATAGCAACCAAGAGCTCCTTTAAGGTACAAGATGTGATTATAAAAGTTATGCATATGGGTTGACAAAATTTTGGTGAAACTCCTGCACTGGCATTTTCTGTTTTCTGTGTTAAAAATCAAGCAGCTTCCACATTCCTCCTGTTCTTCTTTTCTTTTTAAATAAACATGCAATGTTCTCTTGATCTCTTCATGTGCTGTAAGAACCCAGAAACCCTGAATGTTGAGTTTGTAACGTGACATGTACAAAGTGCCATAATAAAGCAAGCTGAATCAAACGTTTGTTTTATTAGATTAAAAAAAAAACACCGGTTGGTTTTGCTTTACGGCGTTTGCTCGTCCTATAAAAGCCTGCAGTTTGCACTAACACTGCCATGTCAGAATGTTTAATGTGTGCATTTACCGCTCAGCTGTTCTTGGCTCCAGTGGAGTTCATTTAAGTCCTCGGCTTGTGTCCACAAGAGCACCACATCTATATTCGGTCAGCGATGTTTTCCAGGTGCTGTACACTGTGGGGAGAGGTTGTCAGAGTGATAGATAAGATGAAAACAAATAGAAGTGCTGGAAATTAAATATTGTTCAGAGAAACCCAAGAGCCTTGAGGTCAAACAATTTCATTTTTGTTTTGGAGGTGGAAGAAACAAGTTATGAGGAGTTACTTCACACTTGTGAGTAGAATTTGACAAATTACACAAACCTTTAACAATGTTATTATGCTCTCATATATTGTTAAATGACATGTAAAGTAGCATTTTAATGTTAGCTGGTCAAAATTGAGCTATTTATTTATTTTGAGCTATTAATTTTTCACACATAGGAGCCAAATAAATACATAAACAAATCAATAAATTATCTGGTTCAGTTAAAGGGTTTGCTGCTTTTTTGAAGACGTCGAGTTGGGATTTCCTTAAGAAAATTATATTCGGATTAAATATTCATTAAAATCTTAGTTGCAAGGCTAATTTATAAGATCATTTCATGTTTTGTACAGAAAATCTTAATCTGAAAGTACTTTCAAAGAAATGTAGTTCGGTAAAAAGTACAATATTTCTTTCTTAAACATATTGGAGTATAATTAAAAATGAAAACACTCAATACAAATACTTCAAAATCTAACTTAAGCACAGATTTGAGATAGTTACTTTACAAAACTTTCATTCAGGTAGAGCAGTTTAGTGCTTTTCATAGCGAAACAATCCTGATATTCCCGTGAGTTCCCAAGAAAAACCTTAACTGAAAAGATTAATAACAGTGTGTTCTGTATATCAGCTCTTCTCCATTGAAATGTACAGTCCTGTAGCACTGCTGCAATTAAAATCAGTATAAATTGAGTTGTTACTGACTTTGGGAACAGATTCCATCTGTTTTAAAATGTATCTCTGGCTCACAAATTATCTTTGATATAAATATTATAAAATATTTAATATGAGGAAATGGTAATAAACATGCTGTGTATATTTAGCTCATTGACATCATTAAAACTGTTCACCAAGGAGTCTAAAAAATGTATTTTTTTCATGACCTTGCACGAATTCTTCATTACTGTCTCCATTCAGTCTCTGTAATTGAAAAAAAGATAAGGGGGCTCATTATTTTGCCTCTGTAACCCAGGGTTTTTTGGAAAGTTTTGTGAGGGTTCATTATTCTCTCATATACAATTACCTCTGCGAGCATTCTGTGACTCCTGAGACTGCTGCTGACAGAGCCAATTAAACTGGGTAACAATCATTGTAATTAGTAAAGCTGCTCCACGGAGAAACTGGAGCTATGTTAGTGTGAAGGTGCGCTGAGGCTGCACATGGATCCAAGGCCATTCGTTATGGACAAACAAAATGTGTTGTGATTCAAGCTATGCACTTAATATGCAGACGACATCTGCTTATACATTCCTGCCAAAGAGAAACAAGCACACATCTGTTTTAAGGGAAAGCATAAGAATTATTACAGCAGCTGCCGCAAGCCTTGTACTCATTTAAAAAACAGCAGCCAGAAAAATTTGTTCTACTTTACCACAAACTCCCGGGATTCAGGTCTTAAAGACACAGCGCAAAGTTTTTTTTTTAACCCACATCAGTGGCTTTCCGTTTCACCTTAGAGGAATAGTTTGAAACATTTGGAAAATAAATTTACTTTTTTTCCCCATGATTAAGATCAATTTCACTCTACTGTCACAGAGCTGAAGTCAGGATGCGTTTCACCTAGCTTAGCATGGGGGCTGAAAACAGCTAGTTTGTCTATTTTTAATTAAAGACGTACACCTAACAACACCTCAAAAGCTGATTTGCCAAGATTTATCTTGTTTGTTGTACATGTAACAAAAATCCCCACAGAGCTGCTAGCTTAGCATTAAGCTAATTTGCATTTAGGGACCGGGCCACTTTGATCAAATGCAATCAGCATGCTAACATGTTCACAAAAAATATGCTAGCATGCTGGTGTTTACTTTCACATGTTTACCATGTTTTTAGCATATAAGCATGCTAACATAGCACAAAGTATGGATCTTAATCTTTCATTAGTAATAGAAGTTCACAAAGCCATGTTGCGAGCATGAATGAAGAGCAACTTTATAGTTTTGACATAGCCTAGATGAGTTAGCTTCTTTGCTATGCCTCCAGTTTTCAAACTAAGCTCAAGCTCATGACTGATTGTTGTTTTAAACTTGTTTCTTGATTTAAGGCTGCCAACTTCACATCTGACCAGGGACTACAAATAAAAACTAGCTTCTGGCTAATTCTGACATTTACAGTCACGTTTATTAATATGCACTGTAAAAATAATATGAATACATTTTTTAAAAATTATTGTGATGTCTCAGGAACAGCTGGAGGGAATTTTTGATGGAAGAACTGATTAGAATTTCGTGGTCACAAGAGACCTCACAAAACATATTTTAATCTATAATTTTAATCTAATCATATAATAACTTAATTAATTTACAATGTCTAATTAATGTCTAGGGATAAAATAATGAAGTGATAATGTCCAAATGGTCAAAGGTCATCTTAACTGTGACATTATTCAGGAATAGAAGAGGGGAATTTGTGATCATATGTCACATTTGGTCAGACACTGAATGGTGATGCTGACTGGTGGTGACGCTAATCTAATCTGAACATGGCCTGACTGCAGTCTGAAATAAAGAAAATAAGCATAATTCCCAAAATGTTGGGAAGCCTGTGTGTGATTTCAGGTCTTTACAGGCCTTTTTGCTAAATAAAATTAAAGAACTGGAATAAATCCACTTTAAGGTTCATTATCTTTGTACATGTTAAACTGATCTACAATAAGATTTATATTGAGACTTTAGCTTAAAGATGTCGGGCTGATGCAGAACAATTATAATTATTAGTTTATTCATATTCTTGAAATGTACTGCCTGCTGTCCTCGTGCACACTGAGAACATCTACGTTACATGAAGCTGTTCAAACTGACTCAACATTTCCTCAAGGACAACAAAAACAAGATAAGAGGACAAATTTTAAAAAAATGATTAATGATGACTTTTGATAGCTTCAGATGGGGTTCGGATTCTCTCAGTTTGCTCATAATAAAGATTTAACATTTTAAACCTAATTAACTGAGGGCAGAATGTCATCAAACTTTATATTTAATAAATAGACTAACTTGTTTTGATGCATGGATAGTAGAAAAATGATTTTTTTTTTAAACGAGCTTTTGAACACAATTGGGCCTTGAAGTTGATAATAATATAATGCTGATGATATATTGAGCTATGATTGAATCTGAATTCAATTAGAGGTATATGGTGTTTGGCACAGCAGCTGAACATATACTGGAATGTAGAGAACGAGGGCTTTTTCTGGAGATTGATGACACGACCTTCAGATTAAAGAGGGTGAACTCGCTCGTTTGGCTCTTTGAATTACGGGTCCCAGATGCAAACCACTCAGAAATAAGTGTTTGTTAACTACAGTATGAGATTGGAGGAAATAACCGCTCAATTTCTTTCTAGTAAATTAGAAAATGCTGACCTAATAAATGATTGCAGGAAGGTTTAAGGTGTTTGCTGTATTTTGTATCTTACCTGTAATGTTTTCTCTGTGTGGATGTTTGATTTGTTGTGTGTAAACAGTGATAACACGCTTCTTTAGTGCTTCTTTGTGATCAGATGATGACAGGTGTTGCTAATGAGCTGATTATTCAGCTGTGGTGCAACTCACTTAAGCTGCTGCCAGGTGTTGTCATTATATTGAAGGGTTTCTAATCGATATAGTTTTTAAAGTCAACTAGACGTATAGTATAACCGATAAACAAAATAATAAAAAGGACATTTACCTGATTAACTCTTCAATGCCTTTCAGTAAACAACAGAAGATGTGGCTGCAGGCATTTTGTTTTCAGGTTATCCGTCCGTCTGTCTCATTCTCGTCTCAACACTGAGGGAATTTCTTCAAATTTGGCACAAGAGTCCAGTTGAACTCGAGGATGAACTGATCAGACTTGGTGGCCAAAAGGTCACCGTGACCTCACAAAACACTTCATACGCTAATCATGACAAAACTTCACCCAAATGTCTAATATGATTTTTAAAAAAGTGATGAAAATATGACATTTTTTATCCAAAAGTTCAAAGGTCAACTTCACTGTGACATAATGTTCTGACTATTCAACACATTAACTCAGGAACAGATTATACTTCACATTTGGTCAGATACTGAGTTGGTGTCACTAATCTCTGCTGATATTAAGCTTCAGGTGATTGTTGTTGCACCATGTGACCAAGCTCTCTATCAATCACTAAATCACATATTATGTATGACTCTGGACAAGTGCAACTCTAACTTGACTGGTGCGTGAAAGCACACAACAGCGAGGCAGTGATTCTAATTTTCTGTTTGCTTAACATACTTAAATTTACCAAAATAAAAGTTTCTTTTCTCTGTATAAAATATATATAAATAGAATCTGTGTGAATGGATTAACAGGAGTGTTTTTCTTACAACTTCAAAGTAGAAATAAAAGGTCAATCTGGGATTAGCACTATTGGAATTGGATCAAGGAATATCAGCTGAACACAGTTTAAACCTTTTCAATCTAACCACTGAGCAGACATTTAGAGCACAACTGCACCGTTGTAGTTCAGTCATGATCGAGGGTTAATTACACTTTTCTGGACTGGAACATAAATTCAAAATAAAGGGGTAATAAAATGGTTATGAGAGTGTTTTCTGAAGTCACGCAACACTGTGGGGGCATCGACTAAATGGAAATTTTAATCCTTTATTTCTTTCTCATTCGGGGCCAAAACTATTTTTAAAATAAATAATTAATTTGGTGTCTGAATTCTACAGTATTTATCTGTGCTAAAAGAGCCATTATTGAAGGAAAGAATATACCAGATGATTCCAAACCTTTGAACTGTGGCGTAGTTGCATGTATGACATCCGTTTATTCATGCTTCCAATAAAAACTCCCGACTTCACCCTTTTGTTTTAGTCAGCTGCACCTTCATTAACAGTGAGGGAAGAACATTCGGAATAGCTTCAGCTCCAAAATCTCGTGGAGGCAGATTTAACAGCCTTTTGGAATGAGATGCTCAACAATCACATACAGGATGGGGGAACATTTGGGTGTCTACATACATTTGGCCGTGAATCATAATAGAAAATCAGATGAGATGAGGGTTTGATGGATGCTACACGTCTCTCTGGAGGTTGAATTATAGATTATTTGTCCATTAAATAAACATTTTTTTTATCCGCAGACTGTCGTGGCATGATTATTTATACGGCTCCTTCATACCGTCATCAGAGACATAGAGGAAATATTGAGGTCATATCAAGTGAGCTGCTGCATCACCACTAGATGGCATCAGTAGAACATGAGGCGGCCCAGTGTGGGACGTTTTGCAGGTGATGGTTGTTAAAGATGTTTTCACCCTGAAATTGTTTTGTGGTGATCACGCTAATATCCTCACTCTAACCGCCTTCAGGCGCCGGGAGCCATGTCGCACTCGACTTTGTTTACTCACTTGTGCTGTGAGAGATGAGATGAAATTTAAAATAAAGCTGGTAAATACGCATTTCTCAGGAGTCATGCTGATAAAGTCCACGTGTTATTAAATCAGAACTCAACATCTGCTCGTGATAACACGCAGCAGCGGTCTGCTTCTCCACCATCAGGTTGATCTAATCTCATCTGCGCTGCCTCTCAGGCGCTGTACAACATGCGGGGCCTCCCCAGATGACTTTTTTCATAATATAACTCGCAGTAAGTAGATTTCTCAGTGATGGATGAGCCAGAGAACAAATGATTGCGATTGTGGGGGGGCTCTTCTATAAAGGTTTCCCTGGTTTCATTACTTTGGCCCACATCGCCCCTGCAGTTAAGCGCTCTCTGTCACCGTTTGGCACAATACATTTGACTCATTGCCACACAGCCAGGCATGAACACACAGGCACTTGCCCCAACCTGTTCCACCATCACGACTCAGATTGCTTTGGGGTTTGAGGGTTCTACGATTCATTTTGGAATCTTAATTTTAAAACAAAATTTGAATTTCACTTGGTTTTTTTTTAAATTTGAACTGGCAAGATTGTGATTAGATTCTTTTTATTGAGAAAGTTTTATAAAAACTTCAAAAGTTTCAAAATAATTTGTCTCTACAAATCATGTGTGAGGATTGTCTTTGCTCTCTTATTAAGTTTTTGATGAAAAGACTATTAATAGATGCTGGATTTTATTGATATATAAGGCACTTATGGTATTTTACCTCCTTACATTCCTTCAATGCTGTCTTTAAATGTGGGCCCTCATCAAACTCGCTCAAGTGATTGGATTACGCTGCTGTTTTTTTCTCATTGTGCCCCTGCAACCTGGAATAACATGCAGAACAATCTTCACCTCATTTTAATCCTTAGACAATTTAAATCTTTAACTGCGTCACATTTTACTTCCAGATGTACTTGTTTTAGTTGATTATTCGCTTTAAATTTAAATGTTTTTATTTATTATTAAGGGTTTTATTTACTTTTTGTTTTACTTTTTATTGCCACTTTTATGCAAGTTTCTCATTGAAGTTTCTTTGTGTGTCGGAGCTTTTATTTATTTATTTTTTACTCGGCTACATTGTAAATGAGGCCTCTACCTGAATGTATTTCCAAGTTAAAATAAAGGTATAAAATAACAATAATAATATCTTCATTCTTACTCATTTGGTATTTCAGGGATGAAGAAATGATCCTTCCTTTGTTTTCCACACATTCCTTCAGTTTCACTACATCTCAAAATGTTTTTCATCAATCATCATGTATATAAAATAATGTGACAGACACATTATATCTTGAAATCATCCTTTTTTAGCAATGCTAGCAGCTGTAGGTCCGTCAATCAGCCCATTGCTCACGGTGATCCCCTGACTTGTCTGATACTTTGCTAAATCACCAAATATCTGCAAAATTAATGAAATGTTTTATGCTTACTTAGCAAATGGTAACATACGAACAGGCAAAACTAAGATGGTGAACTTGGCAAACATTATTCCTACAAAAAAAATCCGATTAGCACCGTCATTGTCATCACGTTAGCATGCTGACATTAGCATTTAGCTCAAAGCACCACTGTTCCCCCTTTTCTCCAGTTGAATTATATCTCAAATCATTTTTCATTAAGTTACATACAAGAGTGAAAATCTGTTTCAGCGTTAAAGATACTGTGCATGACATTTTCTTCCTGAGGGGGGCGCCAAAAGCAAGTCAGCTAACAAACTGTCACCCTGCCAGCTAAGGAACGCAACATTCGCAGCTTCTCATTGACTCAAATTCAAACATCATTGTCACCATGGCTAACTAATGTCAGCTAGCTAACATAAAGAGTGACCTGTAATTCCCTTCAGTTAATGCCAGTGTCTTTAGTCTTTTCGCGTCAAGTAGTACTGTGCTTAAATACAGTTTTGAGAAACATTTTCTTTGGTATATACATTTTATTCTACTTTATACTCCAGTACAGTTTTGAGTTAAATATTGTACTTTTCAAAAAAAATGCAGCGTTAAAGCCCCTTTTCATGTTTCAGATGCTTACAAGTTGTTAGCAGATTTTTTTTCTAAACTCACAGGGTTTAGACACCTTTTGTTATGATAAAAGTCAGACATAAAAACCCATGAAATGTTTAATCCAGCCGGAGGAATCTTTAAAATCTGTCTCTGGGGTTTTCCACAAGTTTCTTAATCTGACTGACCAGATTTAAAAAATAAAAAAACATGCAGCAAGTTTAAGTTGAACTCTGAAGGTACGCTTCTATTGTGCACATGAACATAGCCCAACACTTCTAACTTCAGTCTTCCTGCAAACCTCTTTAAGGGAATTTGTACAGTGCTTTAGCTCATCAGGCGGTTACGACTTAAGAGGCATGTGGGATGTTGCAGCCTTGTTTCAGCAATTATCACAGCAGGCACAGCCTCCCTGACACGGCTGCAAAATTGTCCTGAAGGATCTCAGGAACGTTGACACATGACAGCTGGTCAGGTGGATGCATGTCTTGTTTTATTACCCGAATGAATTATTAGCCATGTTAACTATTTCGGAATAGCACTGATTTCCCAGGAGCTTGTTAGGAGCACATGAAGAGTGCCCTCTCGAGTGTGAGGCTTGTGATTCAACTAGTAATTAACTTGCTTAAGCAATAAACGGAGTCAACACGTAATTAAATATGATTCAGCCCCAGGTAATAGTGTAGTGAGCATATACGTTATATTGGTGAGGGCACAAACATAAGAGTAAACTTCTTATTTCATTTAGTAAATAAGACTCTTTCAGAGCTAATAAGATAAAGTCAACAGCTTCTCCAGCTTTAGGGTCTGTTTTGACTTAAAAATTAAATTATGTTGCATTTTTTAGGACATCAAATCCACACTGACATTAATAATAAATCTCAAGGTTAAGTGCACTGAGCATCAATGTGAACTGAAGGTTTCCATGAATCTAGTTGGAAATGGCCACTGTGGGACTGTGAGATGGAAATAAATGGTAAACACAGAAAATTAAGCCCCAGTTTTAATCTTCCTCCCTGACATGTTCTGTACTCAGCTCTCCAGTGGCTGTCTCACTGTCAGTTTAAGTCTGTCTCTTGTTCAAACTCTAATCATCTCTCATTTTCTCTTTAATCTGCGCAATATGCACAAACTGCCTTTCTCTCCCTGACATGAATGAAGAGTACAAGTGTGTAATGCCTGATTGACTGTGAAATGAAAGCTGAGATGATTAAATCAAACTGGCTTCAAATCCAGTCTGATGTCGTTTACTTTTACTGATGAAAAACACTGTCTGCATTCATTATATAATTTAGATATTTTAACTCCAAAAAAGAGGCTTTTTGTAGAAACAAGATGTAGAAACTGTGGTTACTGTAACAAAATGTAACTTACAACTGAAGATGTAAAAAAATTGGATCCTGAGCTGCCTTTGAAAAAGACAAAAAATAATTATAGCTGCTGCGCAGCAGAGTCTGGACTGGGAAGTTTGAGGAGGAAGATGACAAAATGAAAAGGATTAAGACAAATGGAGAATCCATCGGCAGAACTGCCTGAAAGAAACTAATCACTAAACCCTGAAGTCATGTCTCTAATTCACACAACACGGTGCCTGATTTTCATTCTGCATCACCCGAGTCTTAAACTCATGACCTTAGACACCACAAGCACATCGTAATCACATTGAGCTATATGCAGAGAGGTGTTTCAAGCTGGAATTAGATTCAGACAACTGTAGTGATCCTAAGGAAAATGCATTTGCAGCTTACCTGGTCCATATATAAGCAGGAGAACGACAAAGTTCTTTGAAATCATGCGTCTCTAATCCAGTGTTTCTCAGTCCTGCATGTTTGAGATGTTTCTCTGCTCCGACACACCTGCTTCAAATGAATGGCTCGTTATCAGGCTTGATGACGAGCTGATCGTTTAAATCAGCTTGTCAGCACAAATCTTAGATCGAAGCTTTACCAATACAACAGTACCTCTGTAAATAAAGTGAAAGAAACAAACACCCTACATGGTGGCTGCTGCAAAGTGAATTGAGCATTCTCCTCTTCCTCCAAAAACTGAAAAATAGGATTAAAAGAGCATCCTGATAGATTTTAGTGTACAAACACATTTGGTAATTGCCGGACTTACAAATATCAGCGTTCTTTGCTGAGAGAGCATGTTTCTCTTCTTACTTCAGCGCATGGAATTGATTCATGAAACACGTAAACACGGTGAAGTATTTGATCTTATCGTTTCCACACCGATCTTGTAGGTGCTCGTGAAGCCTCTGCTGTGTGTGAGTTCCCAATCAACCGAGGCAACAAGTGCGTTTGCAACCAATTTCTGGTGCACTAGCTGACCTGCAGGCAAATTTCCGCTCCCTAAATTATCAGCCAAATGAGCTGAGACTGAAACAGACAGCCCCCAGATAAGAGACTCTGGCAATGTGTGGAATATTAATATAAGTAAACCAAAACCGGGGAATCATTTTCTAAAATAGTTAACTTGGAAAATGTCACTGCTGAAGTTAAACTTAAGCGGAAGTCCCTATGAGGACAATCCATTAAGGACTACAATCTAAGGCATTATTAGATTGATTGATTGATTGGAACATTAGTGTAGCCAGGAGAAAGGACATATATAGCGCTCTCTGAGCTCCAGTGCTCGATGCTGCTGCTGTTGGATTTTCCTTAAGTGTAGCGATGCTTAATAAAACCTGACCGGCAAGCTAAATCAGGTTTCAAGCTGATTTTTCCGCTGCTGTGGCGTGACTCCTCCATTGTCCCAGCTGCTGTATTCATTTAAAGCTGAATGGGAGAACACTTCAGCCAATATTAAGAGCATGTAGCGTGGATGTCAGAAGGAAATTGCACCTTGCCAAGCTACTGTACGTTTGATCCAGTGTGGCATGCTGCTCTCCACTTCTTTCTTGCAGGAGTTGTCAGGCGCTTTTTTCCCCCCGACTCATTCTCTCTATTCTTTCAAACTCCCACTCATAAAAAGTTGATGATGTCCCCGAGTAAGTTTACAGGTCACTGTCCAAACCTCCCGAGAGATGACACATTTAACTGGAGGCAACTGCAAGGCTCCACACGGAACAATCTGCTCCAACTTTAAGCTCAGGTTTAAAGAGTCTCTTCTGTTTACCACATTTTAACAGATTAAACTTGGGACTATTTATTCTATTGTTTTATTCAGTTTTAGCTTGTATCCATCCATTTTATTTAGCCACAATAAAGGCATGGCTCTATGAAGGCAAAGAGAAAACTACCTCAACAACTGCTGGATGAATATTTTGTGCAGACATTCATGGTCCCCACAGAACGATCCCCCGACTTTTTATATTGCGCCATCATCGGGTCAATATAGTTGATTTGTTCAATACCGTGATTTATGATAGAATACCTGCAAAACTAACGACATTGCCATCAGCTTCAGCAGCGTTTGTGTTTGCTGCTAATTAGCAAATGCTAGCATGCTACACATCAGCATGTTAGCATTTTCATGTTAGCATGCTGTTGTTGCTGAGCACATGGGAGAAGTTAGCCCTGAAGGCTTTCTTCCAGAAACGTTATTGTAACACATGTTAAACGTTGTGAAAGGGTGTATTTTTTAACACAAACCATGATGTTTTCTTAAACGTTACCAAGTGTTTCTGTTGTCTAAACCTAATGAAGTGTTTCTGGTACCTAAACTGAACCAAAGTGTGACCAAAACAGTAAAATTACTCAAACAAAAGGAGAAAACAGAGCCACAATCAGGTTACGAACTCCAGTCTCCAAGGTGCAAATCCTGGACACAACCATTGTCCCGAAGCTGAGCCTCACACAGTTGCTAGCATGACTGTGGACTTGCTATGTTGTCTTGTATTGATTTCATATCAGTCTGAACTGAACAAATAAATGTGCTTTGCCTCCAGCTGGTGGGCGACGTAACTGCGAGTTAGGCCGTGCTTGGTTTTGGCTTATCCATTTTAAATGGGGGGGAAAAAATGGCGGCCTGGTAACATTCTTGTATTAAAGCTAAACAGTACCTTAAAATAAGTTTCTGAAAACTTTTCAGGCAAGAAGCAGGCAATGCAGTAACAGAATCTTGTTTCACATTTGATCAGCATTGCCTAGTTTGACATTCTTCAGCCTGGTGCGATGCACTGGACTGACTTAATATGCATAAAGTAAAGGTCAAGTCATCATTATGCAAGTTCAGTAACAGCGAGTCGTACATATACATCATGCACTACACGACCGGATCTCCTGCCCTCCATAGAAAATGAATAGGGCTGATCCAGTGTGTCTGCACCGTTAGCCTAGCCACAACAGGACGCCACCACTGCAAAACAACTTTTTAATTTAATTGTTTCACATTAAAAACACACACTGTATGCTGCATCACAACATGAGAAAAGGCTGCCCTCCGATAACAATTGAAGCCAAAGTTGAGAGAAGAAACAGCCGCTTTCGTTGCCACCGAGAGAAGCGAGACACGTTTGTTTCGCACCCCTGCAGACCGGCCCGAGGATTGTGTTCGTCTGAAAGCCACAACATGAGATAGTACACAGAGACAGCAGGTTGAGCCACAGATGGGAAGTCATGATTCAAATAGTCTCACAAAGCACTTGAATTCATTCCTACCTGTAATGTACATTGCCATGATGACAGAGACCATGCTGGGATGATCATGGACTAGAATTAGAGAAGTCTGACACACTAAATCTTCCACATGGTCTCTCACAAGCTTTTGGTGTAAAGCCACATATATGTAACTGCTGCTTCTGAGGACGATGAAGGTTCAGCTAAACCTGTACTGGAAAGGAATCCTGGTGCTCAGAGCAGAGTGCGTCCCTCGTTTTAGCGTGACATTCAACTACCCCAAAATACCGCTGCCTGTTACATAAAATTCTCACCTACTGAGAGCTGCAGGTTGAGTATGAAAAATGTGACAAATACGGAGTCACCTCTGGACGTGGAGTTGCCAAAGTTCTTTTAAATTCGCTTCAGGCATGTCTGCATGGTACCCGTTTTTATGAGAAAAACAAAACACCGATATTTACACCATAACACAGCAGACCTGACTGAATCCTCCACGTGGTGCTTTTGTAATTATTTTTATAATCATGGAAATTGTCTCAAATTGTCCACACTGGGGATTTGTTTTTTGGTAAAGTACAAAATGATGTCATCCTTAATAAAGCAGTAATGGCTGTCTGAAATATCACCCTGACATTCTCCTAATGAAATAATGGTTTAACAACACCCTGGGCATATTCATATTGCTGCAGTGTTTTGTACACGGCTTGCTGTCTGACAGGCAAATAAATTGAGATCCTACCTCACGTAGTTCGGGTGCTGTGGTTAGGTGCAGCAGCCAGAAGCCAGTCATTTATTCACAGAAATTAACAGTAAGAGTATGACATCCCTTTAAAGATGTCTGTAGAGAACAGCTTAGCACCCCGGGAGTCACGCAGCAACATGCCTTTTAGTAAACTGATTAAATCCGAACTGACAGGTGAAAAAAAATAAATATGCAAAATCTTCAGGTTTCACTTGATTTTCAGTAAACAAAGCAACATTTTCAGTAATGCTCATATATCACCAATCCCTTCCTCTTCGAGATAATTAACAAATAACTAATAAATTGCTCATTGTAGAACAGATTTTCTAAGGATGGGCCACATCTGAACTATGATTTTAAACAACCATATGTTCAATCTGTACATTCGAAAGTAGAATATCTCAGCCGGGCGCTCGACACAGGCTTGTCCTGCAGATTAAGAGACAAATGGCACACACATACAGTAAAGCAACACTGCAGTCCAGCATATGCATCAGCAAAGAGAGCTAGATAGATCGACGCATGCAGTTTAGACAGTTCAAAACCAATTTTTGTACAGTTCATTTGGCAGTGACCCACATATGAATGTGTTTATTACATAGGTAAGCTGCACAGGCATGAGCCCCTATGAGTGCTTGCAGCACCTGGTCTCTGATTTTCTGTGTGCAGGTATGTGGAGACACAGACCCCACTGCAGGTCTGGCTCAACAGAGGCCACCCCTCCACTACAGTACAGTGCAGGGTGACAGAGGGGGCCGATAAGTCCGGCCGACAGCTCCTTAATCCTCATTAGTGCCTCAGAGAGGGCGGTGTGACAGAGTGCAGCGCCGTCCTTAGACCAGCCCCTGTTCCTGTCCTCGTCTCCTCCCCTCCCCTGTTAGGGTCCTGCAGAATGCCCTAACAGGGCATGTAGCGCCACCCAGTGGAGGCAGCCTCAGGAGGTGTGTGGCTCTGAGGGGAAGGGGGGAGGGCCTCAACAGGCAATCTCCTCCAGCGTGCCCAGCGTTGTCTGCAGGGGGACTGTCACAGTGTGGCTGATGGACTCCGAGTGGTTCGCCACCGGGTCACAGGAACTCTGGGAAAACAGATTGAAAGAGTCTCAGTGCTACGTCAGACTAGAGAGTAGCGAAGCAAAATTCATTTGGGCATCCTTGTGAAACCCGTGGAGCTAATCGCCGTGCTACTTCGGCTGGAGAGCTAGCCACTGACTATCCAGTAACATGCTAGCACTCACCACTTACCGTGGTCGTTAACGGGACAATAAAGTTTATTTAAGAAATATATTTTCAGCCATTGACTCCAGTGGAGCAGTTTATACTCAGGCACAGCATGTTGTGTTAAACTAGTGTAATACGATACTATAACTTCCAGCGTTTAAGACTCTGCCTCTCTGTTACACAAAGGTCAGTGCTAAGTGGCTAAGATTTGCAGCTGGTGAACAAATTGAATGTCTGAGACTCAATTTAAAACCTTTGCACAAACAAATCCACTAATCTCCATGATTCAGTTTAAGTGAATCTATTTTGGTCCATAGCGAGGAAAAATGTGCCCGAGGGTTAGTCTGTGTTAATGCTGACAACAGTCAAAACATGCATCAAGAAATTCACGGCCCTTATTCAGCAGGGTGCCAACTAACTGACAGCTGCCTCATTCGGCTTCACAAACTTATTCACTACTGCTTGACTACCAGCTGACTATCCACTAATATTCCTGCATGCACATTAACCATTATAATCGGACACTTCCGACTGACTACTCTGCAGATACCGTCATGCAAACATTTACTGCCGCAGCTCCTTTCACCCCCCCCCCCCCACCCTTCTCCTGAATCTGCAGGCTTTGGTGTTAAGATTTGATGTTCATGTTTGTTAACAGGGGGTTTGTCGCTCCCAGAGCCCTTGTTGCTGATTGTTTGACCTCCCCCTCAAAGATTAGAGCTTTTTTCTCCCAAACTAGCACACTGCTGTCGGTGTGAACACAGTCTGTGGAGGGGTACGGATAGGGCATGGTTTGATAGGCATGATCAGAGCGAGTGAAATTACACCGAATCTACACGCTCCACTTACACACTGCACTCTGAAGTGAAGGGTTAGAGGCCGCTCTTACCACATTCTCTCCATGACTCTCCTCCTCGTCCTCTCTGCTCAGTAGATCCAGCAATCTGTCTTTCACCACCTGCAGATCGGAAAATAAAAGTCAGAGAGACTTCATTCGGTCTGTTATAGAAGAACTCCATGATCTTTTCTTGTAAGTATTGATCATACAGGAACATTTAACTTCAAAATAAGAAAGTAAGTAGGTGGCAAATGTAGCAACAAACTACACCATCAATTATTTCAGCTTGAATCCTGGTAAAAGCTAGAACTGCTTATGTCAGCGACATGAGGGTTTCTTATCACCATTACTCTATTATGGCCATTAAAAAGAAAAAAATCTCTTGAAAATTACTTTTCCTGTGTATTTCCAAAACCCTAGGGGAAGTAAAGACTATTACAGTGTGTCCTTGTCAGACCCCTGTGCAGCTGAAAGCAGCATGAGAAGCTCTAAAGAGGGGCACAGAATAGAGCAAAATAGAAGGATCTTTTATTTCAGTCAGCTCTGAAGTAAATCTAGCTCGACGTTTTGTGTCAGTGATATTTTTTCGGTTGTCAGTGCTCCTCACTGAAAAACCAAAAGATATTTTTAGTTTGTTGCACCGACAAAAACTATGAGTGGCTGTAGAGGAGCGATGCGTGGGTGTGATTAGATGTCCCGTCAGGTATATGGGAACAAAAGTGTGGAAGAAGCAACTTCAGTCTGACCTCATAAGCATAGTCAAAGAGCTCTAGGATGGTGAGGATGCTGGCTCCAATGAAAAGACCCATCTGACCCCCAATGTCACCTGCAAAAAAGAGAAGGAGACAGGAAGAACACAAGAGAGCGGCTCAAGGTTATTTGTAAAGACCATAAATGTCATAACCGAAGATATATATGAGCAAAAATGTCACTTTCACAATGCAAACATCAGCTCGACAGAGTTCTGCAGAGACCCGAACACAGTTCCTGACCGTGTCTTTATTGTATTATTATTGTTTAAAAAAAACAAACGATACCAGTCGAGTGCTTTATTCAATAACCGTCCTGGAAATGGAATGGAAGCATTCAATTGTGTAAAACGCCATCACTAAACTGCCGTCAAATACGCTGCGTTCAACTTCACCACACCACAGGCTGTATGGGCTGTAGCTGCTGCGGCAGCGGGCCAATCACACGTCACATTAAATCAAAGAGTGGCTCTGAAAAATGATAGAAATGGCATTTTTTTTCTAGATCTGGATACAAAAAGTAATTGAATGCAGGAATTGTTTGATAATACTTGGTCCATACCTTAATGGTATTGAGTACCAACACCCAGACTCAACTGAACCCAACTAACAAATTTGAGACCTGAACTTGAACCAAGGTTTCTTTATCTATTATTTTCCATTAGAATGCAAGCTAAAGCAAAACCTTGGCTATACTCTGTTTCCATCGTCACTGGACATTGTGTAAAAATAATATTTCTTAATAAGATGCATTTGAAAATAACAAAAAACCTGAATCTAGTGACAGCAACAAACCTCTATGTTCAGTTAAAGCTTGTGCAGAGGCTAATTGCTGCTTGTTTCATTTATTGATTTGTCTCGCTGCCACTGAGCTCACAACAATTCCCAGTGCCGACATTCTGTTGATGGCTTGACACCGATAAGTGTGGTGACCATCCAATCTTTGAATTACCTCATCTCAAATCTGCTGCCATGAGTCAGGGTGGGCCATTTTCCCCCATGCAGCGACACATTCAAAAGTAGCACGGCTGTGACTAACATAGACTGGATGATCAAAACCTACCCAGCAAACCTGCCACTTCGTAAGCTTTCTTTTGCTCGATGGTCTCGTAGTTCAAAGCCTCAAAGAAAACATCCAACACCAAGATGTTGTCTCTGCAAAAAAAAAATAAAAAAAATAGGGCATTTGTCCTAATGAATCCCACATCAGGCGATCACTTGACAAGCAACACAATCAGCAACAGGAAACACATCCAGTGTGTGAGAGCAGAACACACTTGTTACATAGCCAGAGAGAGATTGCAGTTCTTTAAATCCTTCATTTACAGGACTGTAGGAAACAATGTGGACAGCAAAGCGGCTCGGTAGTTAGTGCCGCTGTAATGACTCTACATTGATCCTCTCGGTGGTGGGTTTGCTTGGTTTTCCGTTTTAATGCGTTTCCTCTGGACGCTCAGCGTTCCTCCACGTCAGGGCTCTAATCGGTGTGTTGGTGTAAAGTGTTGCACTGTGCACTGGTATCATTTACAAATGTTTTGCCCTCTCTTGAATTTCTTTGTAAAAACCAAAAAGATAAAGAGAACCACATGAGGAAACACTACACCTGATTCATGAATTGTGTATTCTGAGTATTCTGGGGGTGATCTGTCATTAGCATGAGGGTATTTTCCCACCATCAGTTTTTAAAAAAAATTTTTTTATATCTTTAAAGTAAATTTATTTATAAGAATATTTCCTTTCTTGACATTTTGTCAGTTTGTTTTGTTTACTTATTAGACTAAAAGCTAAGAGAGCTTGTAAAACTTAGCGACCTCGCTGCTCGGACACATCTACCAACTGAAACTATGCAAGTCGAGTCAGACTCTCGAGGTATGAAGTGGTATTACGAGACAGTACCGGCCGGGGGTTAGCTGGTTAGCACGCTAACTTCAGTAGATATCGCTGCATTACAACACATAGACGTCTTTGACATAACGTCACCACTGCTGTTTCTTCACATTCTGCTGATAATGTTAACTCATTTTATGAAGGTTTTACATCACGAGCAGTACCTGAGCATCATTCGCCAGTTTCAGAACTTTGTCACTGCAACAAGTGAACACATTAGATTTGTCTTTTGCATCGCCCGCTGCTGGTGAACACCACGACGAGAAGCTCTCGCTACTTACGTGATGTACTTCTCCGACTTGTTGAACTTCTTCTGCAGGTAGCGGGCTGAGGTCTTGCTGGGGATTTTGACCATGGACAGCTCTTTGTTGTAGCGGGTCATGTTGCACGGTGTCCTGCACATGCAGTTACTGGTCTCCACCGCCGACAGTTTGGCTTCACGCAGGAGGGGTGATGGAGGGTGGAGGATGGGTTGGGGATGATGAACACGAGGGAAAGATGCTCTTTTAGACACAAAGTGAGACCTTACATTTCAATCACTTTGAAGAAGATAAGAAGATCATTTACTTATCATTGTGAACTGCATGCTAAGGTTGGGTGGCCCTCTCTCCCTTTAAAGCATAATAGACTCTGGGTTTAATTTATTTAAACGACCTTCACTGGGGTTTTTTCTCCCCTTACATCACCATGTTGCTGTCTTTAATGTGGGCTGTTATCGAACACTCTCAAATGATTGCATTACGTTGGAGGTGCCGGCTGCTTTTACATAACTTGGAAATTCAAGCTTTTCTTATTGTGCACTTGCAACCTGGAGTAACATGCAGAGCAATCTAAAGCTTACCTTATTTTTATCCTAAAAAACAGCTTAAATTTTTAATCTCATTCATGTGTTTTAAATTTGAATTGTTTTTAGTTATTCCTTTATATATATATATATATATATATATATATATATATATGCTGTATTTTCTTTTCTTTTTTCTACTTTTTAATCACCATTTTTATCTAAGCTTCCTGTTTGTTTCTTACTGTCATGGATACTTTGTCTATTGTTTTATACTATATTATAAATGAGGTCTCTACCTCACTGAAACAAATGTTGAATGAAGTAATTAAGTATCTATAAAAATTATTAATTTACTTTTTTAAAAATCTATTGGTACAACGTTTTTTTTAAGCAAAAATACTAAATGTTCTCTGGTTCCAGCTTCTCAAATATGAGTATTTTCTGCTTTTCTCAGTTTTCTAGAATTGGACGTAGAATGCATCGTAATTTTGGACTGCTAGTTAACAATTTGAAGACGTCATCTCAAGAATCTCAAGAATTTTCTGACATTTAATAGATGAAACGACCATGTAATGGAAAAATAATCCAAAAATTAATTGATGACTGTCGCCCTAATATCAACATTTATCAGGGCTTAAAATGCTTTAACCGTTTGAAGAGTTCAATCATTTTAAAATGATGTTTTATAATTTCTATGTTGTCTTTTTATCTCCGGCTCAGATACCCTCTGCAGCTAATGTGCGCGGAGCTTGTTTATCTTAGAGAGTGTCACAGGAAAATGAGTGAGATCAGAGATCTCATGCACTGCACTGTACCTACAGACGCAGGCATACAAATAACACAGACGAATGCACACATGACCCCATTCAAATTGCCTCTTGAGTCGTGCGGGTGTGTAGTCCATAAAAGCCTTAACGACAGCATAGGTCAATGTCATTATCAAAGTCACAGAGGAAGGAATGTAAAGCACCGAACACAAACGCGCCCTGAGGCAGCATCCGCGAAACAGCTTCCACCCTGACAGAGACAACGTCCTTACGCAGGAACGCTCGTCCCTATCCACAGCTCTGCGGTGGCAGTTTGACTCAGAGAAAGAATAAAATAAGAAAATAAAACGCACTGGATGATTTCGTGTTAAGCCCGCAGCCTCCTTCATAACAACAACTCTCTCGCGGTGATGGTTATGTTAAGTGACACAAGCTTTTCAAATATAGCTCCGTCAGAAGCTTCTCCTGCACCGAGGTGGCTCATGCTCCTCGCAAATCAGGAAAAATCTGAACTTTAAATAGATCTCATCGCATTTCACCAGAGATTACCAAGTCCTTTCTCACTACCAAAAACTTCTCGCTTTGGACTTTAAAAAAATCTTAAAGGAGAGGAGAAGTTATCAGGCTTATTTCTCAGCGAGACGGCTCTCCGTGGCAGAACCCACGGATCAGAGCGCGAGGCAGCAGCCATCCCCCACGGTGCCCTGATAGTGCGCGGCCACACAGTCACGTAATGGCAAGAGGAAATTCAATATGGCTTCTCAGTGGTCTCTTATTTTTATTCAAATGAGGCGTTATTGGATACAAGGGAGCGAGGTCTTGTGCATTCCAATGATTGATTTCTTTCTCTAAGCCTCTCACCTTTGTCCACCGCCTTCACTCCTTTTCCCTCACACACATTTAAAATTAAATACCAAATTACCATAATGCATTTCTTTCTGATTTTTTTTTTTCTCCAAATGTTAATAAATACCAGGCTGTTAACACCATCTGGGGGGGGGAGTATAAATAAATATATTTCAGGAAGACAACTGATTTATTTGAGACAGCTCTGGCAGGTTGAATCTTCTGTTTAACCGCCATAAAATAATTATGTTTCCGTCTTTTTCCTCGAAAGCCAGCGGCTAGATGAGGCTGAGCTGTTCACAGACAACAGATGCAGCCATCTCCTGTCAAAAAAAAAAAAAAAAAAACATTTTCAGTGCCGTCTCCACAAGTTGAGTGACAGAGAGAAAAACCCAATCCCATTTGTTATGTGAAATCTCCTCTGGTGGGTATAGCAAATTGGCTTTAAAACGCAAATTCATTTGCATTTAATGATCCAAGTAGACTGAATGTGTGTGTGTGTGTGTGTGTGTGTGTGTGTGTGTGTGTGTGTGTGTGTGTGTGTGTGTGTGTGTGTG
>JBBPCS010000672.1:11294123-11312342 GCA_037974645.1 Hollardia meadi
TGGTACATAGCCTGTTAGCAGAGACTTATTGATCATATCTAGAATAGTAGTGCTAACTAGGGGTAAAACTTCTTTAAATAGCTTAGTTGGGATGGGGTCTAAGAGACATGTAGTCGGTCTAGATGAAAAAAACAGAACTGTTCAAACTTGAGAGAATATTCAACAGTCATGTAGGACAACATTGTTCATAGTAAGGAGTTAATCCAGAAAATCACTTTGTAAAGCCTTTTAAAGGTGCAATTTGTAAAATACGGCCAGGATTTGAAGATTCCTCCAAGAATATAGGGAGCAGCTCACTGGAGTACCGACCATGTGCTGTCACTATACTGTCTGCTGTAGTTATCTTGGGCTGTGGGTGTGTGTGTGTGTGTGTCTTTGGTTGCAGCTATAACTACTGTTTACTCAGTAAGTGGTGGAGCTACTGGCCCTGCAGCTCACTGAAGTTTGAAGGGAATCACTGTGGGCAGCCTGAATACAGCTGAAGACCAAACTGGGAACGGACACAAGCCTCTGAGACCGGTGGAAGCCAGTTTGACGACAGGGGATACAGTACAGAGGTGATTTACAGCGGCTCAGACGAGGACTATGACTTCGGCTCAGACAGGAAGTGAAGTGGCAGAAGAGCAGCGTAAGTCGGCCATCAGCAGCGAGCAAAAACGGCTTATTTTTACCGTGTGAATTGAGGATTTACTTCAACCAAACCAGATGTGATTGTGGAAAGACAAACCGAAATGGTTTTGGTGAGTTTTATTTAGTTTATGTCTCATTTGAATGATGTGTGAAGGGAAACTTGAATTGAGAAGGTGTACAGTTGTATTTTTCTGTTATAAAATAGGCGTAAGAATAATTTCTTTTCTGACATTCTTTGGGTTTATTATGTTTACTTCTTAGACCAAACGCTAAAGGAGCTTGTGAAACCCCCATTCTCGCCCTCAAACAAGCATCTGTTTCGAGATGCAACTCATAACTGTGCACCAGACTAGAGAGAAAGGAGTTTTTAAAAGTCTTTGTGTGTCCAGCTGTCAGTACTTCGTAGCTTTTTAGTTTCTCTTCTTCATTCTTGTTTGTACTTTCCGATATCTTCCTTGTTTAACTGTTTTATCATGTACTGTTTATCATGTCAAGGAGTTGTCAGAAATTAACTGTTTAACACTGAATTAGCTGAGCTTCGTTAATGGCTATTCTTTATTACTGCAAGGGGGAAGTGCACAAGTAGAAACAGCACTGTGAGATGTTGGATGAGGCGCTGCAGGCAACAGGCTCTTTTTTACTGCACCTCTTTAGTTCCCCTCCAACAAACAACTTCTTTTACCTGCCAAGCTGTGTGACGGAGAAACACTCACAGCAAAAACAACGGAGGAAATGAAACATGTTAATCCACCGTTTTACAGTCGCTCTTTTATGTCACAGCCTCGATCAGCCTGCTTCTTGTTTTACACTTAAGACAAGCGGGTCATCAGTTAAAGACACACATTCAAACTCGTAGCACCGTTTCAACTGAAATGCAAATCCCTTCCGTGCTGGGCTGTCAAACCGAGTCAAGCCAGCACATGTGAATGGAAAAACCCCATTTGACTGCTTACCGTTTTCTAAAATGGACTCCTTCTACCGTAGGCTGTGAACGTATCGTAGTAGTAGTCAATGATATAACTTTGATTTTTCTGGAGCTTTGACCCATGTCAACACCAGGAAGGATTTAGAGACATACACCATTTTACGCATAATACGAAAATCATATGCTTTACTTTCTTGATTGGTGGAGTTGCTCAGCTCAATAATGTATGTTTAATAGACTCTCTGCTGGAAACATAACTGACTATGCAGCTACCTGTCACTGGGTGAAAAGAGTGAGAGGATTGTAATGAATTTTTAGGTTCTTATGCTGAAGTGAACGTGTGCACCAGGAATGTTAACAGTTAATAATCTGGTTCTGCGTTACCAGATAGCTCATAAGTCATTGTATGCTGTAGTTCTGCTGCTGATGAAGATTTATTGAAAAAAAAAACCTGCCTGAATGCCATCTGTTGAAGACAGTAATGATATTAGAAGTGCATTTGCTGCTCTGGAGCTCATGTGAGAGTACTTTGCGAAGAGTGCTGCTAACACATGGAACCTATAACATGCAGGAGAGAACAATTATAGTCAGACAACACAGAGGCGTGGTCATGAATGTCAACACGCTGCTGCTGTCCGGATGCATCTTCGGGTTAACATTATGTGCATGTAATTATATGGGCTGCTGTGTTATGTTGGCTTTTACCTTCAGCGTGAATGCCTGACTGTACCATGTGTGTGTCTGGAAAAGCGAGACAGAGAGTGAGAACTACACTAACACCTTCATCTTGCCAAGTCTGAAACCAATCTCTGCCAGTCTAGCGAGCTTCCCCGCCTCACTTGAGCTCATACAGTGTCTACTTTTGCCTGCTCGTTTGTTTTCCTTGCACACCCTTCTATATTTACACGGTCTGCATAAATCTTCGTCAGAGATGTGTGTGTGGATAGACAGGCTGCACAATGTAGATTTAACATAAGTAGCCTGTGTTAGTTTCATTGTTTATAATGAGAGGAAGGCCACATTTCTCCATAACAAGAAGGAAAACCTTTTTAAAAAAAACTGTGAAATATGCTTGTTTTTCTTTCTTTGAAATAGTTGAGATTGTCTATTTTTGTGGCTGATCCTTCATAGCAGCCTCACCCACACATGTCCTGACCCACGCAAATACTGCATGGCGCAGTAGGGGATGTGCTAATAGGAGTCAAAATTTCCCTTCGCCCGTGAAAAAAGCCCATAGGGGTTTGAGTAATGAGCCTGTGCCACCTGTGCCCACGATGCCAAAGGGATGTGGACTGTAATACTGATAAGCTGAGGGCCAATGTTCCACTTAGCTCCATCATACATCTCCATCCATCTTGGAAATGTTCTTCGCCACAACTTGGCGTCTCCCATTTCACTCGTTTGAATCAAAAGCTTTGCCCGGACACTGTAAGGGACAGAAAGTTTTGTGAAAGAGAGTCCTGGAAACCATTTACTGAGGAGTGAGTGTGGGAACACATTTACAATAATGCAAATCTAATGTGGGCTTTCTTAGAAAAACCTTTTAGCATGTGGTTGGTAGCGTGCACATTTGTGAAGAAGGAATGGAAGGGAGTTTTAATTCCTGTGCTAAGGGAACAGCAATTAACTTCTAGAGACAGCTGTGACTGAATTTTAGCATTAAACAGCGAATGCACCAAGTTCTCATACAGATGTCAACTGATGTGAATTAGGAGGTATGCCTAATGTGCATGTACACGCTCACAAACACATAAAAGATTAAACCTGCTATCAGTGATGACCCTGAGTTTTAAAACCTGGGTCTCATTTACTTGTGGCCACAATAGAATTAAAGATTAATGAACTTCCTTGTTGACAAGAAGGGGTAATCATGTGAACTCTACTGTTTAAGGATGAAGACTGTAATATTTGCTCACTCTTTGTTTTAAAAGTTGTTTTTCCCCCCTATTTTTTATTTTGCGTATAGTTTTAAAATTAGAAGTTGTCGTATTATCTCTGCTCTTCTGCATTTCCATGTACCACCCACATATATATAAACATAAGAGTACAAGGCAGCTCCTCAGTAATTAAGTCTCTTTGACATTTTGGGGAGGTCTATTGAATATTTTATCCGCCACCCACTGTAGATATAAACAATGGATATTATTCACACGTTTATATATTTATATATACAACAGCATATGGTTGACAAGGTAAAGCTAAATTAAAGTGTGCTGTCAAGCAGACAGGATGAAGTGCTGCGAATTGCTTCCCGTGTTTCCATTATTCATGAAGGTTTTCACGTCTGAAGCCGAGGCACAAACACAGCAGAAACATTCAGTGTTTTACATTATTGACGGAGCCTCAAGATCTCAGAGAGGCTTCTCTCTTTGATATTGTGCAGGTTAAATCTGGCAAGCCGCTGCGTGCTTTTGCCTCTTGATGCCCAACTCAACAACTTTCAGGTTGTATACCTTTTTTTTTTTCCCCTTTTGACTTCCAAAGTCACCCCCACCCCTTTCCTCTCAGTCTCCTCCGAAACATCCCTCTGTCTTGCAGCGAGGGATAAAATATTTAAAGTTTGTTGAAGAAAAGTTGATAAAATGAAAATGCGTCCCGACTGATTTCAATGAGAACAATGATTGAATACACGCTTGACTTCACAACAAACTGTATTATACTTAATGTTTCAAGCTGCCACAGCTGCCAGATCCAAATGGCCAGGTGAGAGTCCAACACTCACCCACTGACATGTGGAAAAGCTATAAAATATGGATAAAGTCAGACATCAATGCTGTCCAGTTCAACACAACCGACTCACTAACAGGTCAGGAAGGGTCACCGTGAATCCACCGCAGGTCCTTGAGTCAGAACAAGATACGGGTCTATGTGGGGAAAGTATGTGAAGTGTGTACAGAGTGCGTGAGCGCTGTGCTAAAGCACAGTGGAACCAGGTTTCATCAAAGATGCACTACGTTAAAACAGACTCTCGGGAGAATATGCTTGTATCCCTCGTTTGATTCCTCATTTCAAGTCTTGTGAGATTCAAGTGAGAACAAACATCTACTTGCCGTTTTAAGTCTGATCACATTTACCTCTCATCTCTTCACTCTCAACCCTGAACTGAACAGGCTTGCTCTGAGGAGTCTGATCTACAGCAACAGTTGCATGCTAGAGGGAGTTTCGCACATGCTCGAATGCACACCTGCGGCGACTTGCTGTTCACCCCAGATCAACTTGAGTGAAGGAGCTGGGGATTGGGTGCTTGCTGAAAGGCACAAAGGCAGCGGGAGTTGAAAGGGCGGAGTGGCTGATCTTGTTTGTCTCACCTTGAAACTCTAAAAACTATTTGTGCGTAAAAGAGTCACTATCAGTTTTTCGACAGCACCAGAAACCATAGAAATTCTGCTAGCAGCCACATTTCCTGGGTGATAAAGTAGCAGCATCGCATGCCAGATTCTGATAAAAGCAAGAACAATAAGATGAAACGGCTGTTTCGCTTTGCTGCCACCAGCACCATGATGATCCACAAGTCTTTGATCAAATCAGATGCATGCCAGTAATGCATATTATGGAACCAAGCACCATGAAGAGAGTGCAGCTCAGTGAGATTGTGACAGCATGGTTAGTATTTATAACATGGTGGAATCTGCAATTTTTGGCCAGGGCCTGTGAACTTCTGATGCCGAGCTGCAGTTTGACCTGAAAATCGTCAGAGCTTGGCTATTTCCTTGTCTTCAACCTACGCTCCAACACATTCCATAATGCCTGACACATAGGAGGATGCAGCCCTGGGAAGGTCGAACGCATGAAGACTGAAATGTCATGTGAGCTATAATAAGTAATAATAACTGCAGGGGGATAATACACAGCAAATCTTATATTGAGATTCTGAAGATAAAAGTGTAGAACGTGTGTAGGATCTAATGAATTGAAAAGATGTTCTTGGCTTGTCTCCAACCAGTTAAAAAAGGGAATCTAACTTTTGCCAATACCAAATGAAACTCTGAGTATGTGGCTTGCAATTAACCTCTTATACATGACTGTAGATTCTGTGTAGTTTAAAAAACAAGAGAGCGAGGGCTCCTGTCAGTAAGAGATCATGTGCTGCAGAAGTCAGCTACTCGATTTTCTTCACACTCTAATTGCATCTACTGTGTGTGTGTGTGTGTCACATGACATAATACCTATGAGGAGAACCAGCCAGAGCCAAATCACCCACTGGGAGGCCTGTATTAGTGCGCTGTGTCTGCTGGTGATTGATCTGCCAAACAAGTCCTGTGGACTTCCCTGTCCCTGTGCTTTCCATCAAACACTAACAAGTTCTTGATGTAAAGGTGCAGTGCTTCTCACACAAAGGCCCTTCAAGTGCATTTTGACCCATTTTAACAAAGGCACAGGTTCATAAATATGGAGGTCATCAAGTGGATGGCTGCTTTGGGGCTTTTCACAAGGTTCAAATAAACATCGCTGTAGTGACTACGTGTTTTTTTCAACATAACAAATGACTTGCTGCCTTAAAGATTTAGTTCTGCTAACCTAAAACTAATTAACTTAACCAAATCAAAGAAATAATTTAAATAAGTCAACATATGGCTGTTTAGTTGAGAGTAATGATGCTTGATATAGAGATTTTCTTTCAGTTATTTTGCACATGTATAGCAGTTCCAAAATATGTATTAATGCATGTGATGTTGCACAGAACTGCCTAATGACGACACAGCAGCCTTCATACCAGCATCAGTACTGATCGGTAAAAAAAACCTGTGGTTTAAGTGTCTTATTAAGAGTTGTTGAAGTGAAAATACACTGTAGCTTTATTACTGTTAGCTTTAATTTGGATCACAAAGAGGGCAATGCAACATATCTGAGACGCATGTATATTAAAAAAAACATTAGATTTATCTATTTATTTATTTACACATTTATATTTATCTCTACTATCCATTCCATATGATGTGAATGCATTAACCAAAACACAATGCATGCTGGGAAGTGTGCTTATAAGGAAAACATGCTTCTAAACGACTTAATTCCATGAGTTGGGATATTTAGTCAACGCATCATTTTAAATAACAACAGAAGTCAAGAGAATATGTTCTGAAATAAATGTGATGAATAGAGATTGTAAGTTGATGTAAGTTACTGTGAGGTTTTACAGTGTGTGTGGTGGCTAAGGTAACAGGTGGAGCAGTGCAATGCAGTGCAATCAAATACAACAGCAGTGCAATACATTTTATTAACACTTATAGCGTTTGGCTTTTGTTGATTTTGTGTCAGAGAGTTGTTGATGCAACTCTCGGGTAATCTCTGAGACATTGTTGTAGTCTTTGTTGTATTGCATTATGCTAATGGTTGCTAGTTACATTGTGTCCATTACCATTTAAATACTCGCACTAGCACACAGATGGCAGAGACAATACTGTAGGTGGGTGTTTGCTTCCCAAAGGTAGTGGGAGTGAATACAGATTTGAATCGTGGGCGCAGTAGTATGCATATCTTTAGTACAGGATGTGTTTGTGTGTATGTGTGAAGGAGATTAGCCTCAGGGGAAAATGGTGTATGGTGAGACAAAAGGTCAAACAAACCTTACTTCATTGCCTCAGTCATCCCTTCTGTTTTACACACGACAACATGCTTCAGGGTTTTTTTCTTTACATGCATGTGAGGGCTCATTTTCTGTAACTTATGCATGTCGCTATAAGCTGTGGTGGATACAGCTTCAGCTTATGGTATTCATGGAGGAGAACAGCATCCATTAGCGTTCTCTTTCAAACACTAACCTTTAACAAGTTGTGTGGTTCATGCATCGCCGTGACCTTATGAATACCAACAATGCATAATCTTTTCATCTGCATTCAAGACTTGCATTACACCGGGAGATCAAGGTGACTATTCGCTCTGGCCCATGGCTGGCTGTCAAACAGCTTTAGGATGCTAGCTGCATCCAGTGGCTGTGGCATATCAATGACCAGCATCATGGCCATTCATAATAAGATACAGCACTGTTATGGTTTTCAGTACAAGCTGGAAGTTGGAGCTCATGAAACCACTCGAGCCATTTGCTCTGAAGAGGGAAATTGGAATGGTGCTGCTGGGCATGGTCGACGCTCGTGTTAATGAGATTGCTGTATTTGGAGCTGCTTCTACTTGACTCCCACTCTTGTTTATTTCAAGCCGGATCAATAGTTTCAACAGGTCTTGCTTTACAGAACTATACTAAAAAGGTCAAATGAAAGAGGAGGCCCGCATTATTACCTGGATTTGATTAAAACTAAATCAGCAGCCCCTCCAGGCTCAGTGGTGATTGACCAGGCTTTGTGGACGTCTTTAACAGGGGACCTCTGCAAATAAGCTGCTGTCAGTCTCCTCACTGTTATATGTTGTTAAATGCTGTTTAATATGTTTTATGTGGAAAGTAAGAGAGGGGAGGGGCAACAGGTGGTGCAGATTTTCCCAAAGCGCCGACAATAAAACTGCAAATAATTAGAGCTGAAGAATAAAAATAGAAGGTAGCTAAAAATAAGTCAATGATATGTGTGTCCGCTGACTGAACAATGCAAGGAAAAATCTCTGATGTACATGCACACTTCTCTTTTTCAGCTCTGAACCATAAACACATCCCACAGAGCAGCAAGTGGCAAAGTTTAATCAATTAACATTTGGATGGTTGAACTATGAAGCCACCCTCTAATAAAGCAGGGATATTTGGCAAAAGCCCATCAATCCTTAAGTAATAAGATGTGAGGCTGACTGACACGAGAGAGCAGTTACTACTGTTATATCACAGTATCAGCAGAACTAAGCAGCCAAAAAAGAAAAGGAGTAAATGGAAATTAATCTGGATTGAAACAACATCACAGGAGAATTGTGTGATTGTGAATTCAACTGTAAAGGGAGAAATATTTGTTTCTGCTGCAAGAAAAAAAAAACTTCTCTGCAACCTTCACTGTGAGCAAGTTTACTTTTCATTTATTCAATCTTTTCAGTTAAATGTCAAACTATTAATAGATACTTTGAGTAATATAGCTAAACCTGCATGAACTGATTCTTTGCAGGCAGAAGGGACATATTATGCACTTTTAAGTTGACATAACAAGTACGCCAAGGTGCGTATTTACACATCCAGCAGACAAGGAGCAACATTGCCATTGTGCCTCTGGCCTTCTGATAAATGCAAGTCCAATATTTACTCTCCTTTTCACTCCCGAGGGAAATATCCCTCTCTTTAGCTGCTAAAAGCTTCACTGTGTTTGCCTGCTAGTTGTTGGGGAGAAGCGGGCCATAAAACCAAAATAATGAGCTCAAAGATGCTGAAATGCTTCGTACAGCTGTGCAAAACTGCAGAGTCGGGTGATAATTCTCTGTGGGTTCAAAACAAGCGACCCCTTTCAAATTTGATCCACTGCTAATATGAAAAAATAATACAGCAGCTTTAGTAGAAAACCCAAACATTAATAACACTAACTCCGACACACGATGTTGTCCCCGCATAATTCACAGTTCAAAAAAACAAATATGAGAAAAGCTGCTGAAGCCAAACAGAAAACTTTAAGATTATGGTGCAGCATTTCTGTGGCTCTGCAGTTATGAGATTTCTCTGGAGATACAGTTGATATATTTCAGTGGCCAGGCAAAGAGATTCACCTTTTTTCATACCCTGCCTGGAGTGCGATTAGGTGCTGCTCTCAAACACTGAGCACGGTTTAATTTGTCATTGCAGCCGCAGTTATCTTGTCCTCGGTTGAGCTTGGAAAAGGTGGAGATCTGTTCCAGTGAGAGAGGCTTAGCTAGCTGTGGTTTGATAAGGTATCACTTACATTTAACAGTTTACTGTTTCCCCCTGTTTTAAAGTTAGGACTGTCTGTGGGCTGGCTGAGAGTATATCAGAAGTGGAGATGTGGAAGAAAAATAGACCACCATAAACTACAGCATGGAGCTAATAGATTTATTGATTAGCAGGCCTTCTTCTGGTTCCCATTCACGGTGATACAGTAGATTCAGCACATGAATTCCTGCTGCCGCAAGACGCTGGCCAGAATTATGGGACCCATTTGTATTTCCAACCGGATGCTTTTTCTCTATACTATCTCTCACTCACAACATCTGGATGTTCCGTTCTCCTCCTTTCCCTCCAACCCGCCTGCTGCTTGGCAGTTCAAAGCATCCTCTGTACTCTTAAGCCTGTAATACCAAACCTCTATCAACCCTGGGTTTCTCACTTATTCTCCAAGACAATCGTGCACGCAGGTATATGAAGTCTATGCGTGCTTTCCCTATCCCCCCGATTAATCTGGTTGTTGCATCCTTTTTGGTCTTAGAGTGACAGTGTTTTAAATGCAGTGATAATGAATGGGCCTCGGGGAGTCTTTGCAGCCTTGCAGCAGCAGGCTAATGAGATTAGCAAAACCACTGAGGGCCCGTTAACAGCATGAGACCCCCTATAAGGTAGAACATGATGAGGAAGCAGGCAGGACTGGAGCATCAATGTAGCTCTGTTATCTGCAAAATAATGCTGACAATATCCAACACGCTGTCCAGTGTTTCTCCTATAACAGAACAGTTCTGGCAGGCCGCCAGGCCACAAGAACCCAACCATGCAAAAAAACAACAACTTTATTTTACTGCAACTAATGCCAAATATCCATCCCTCTATTTTTAAATTTTATTTTGAAATTATGGTTTGTTTTTTTTTGCTATGTTTCTGCTGCTGGTGCAGAAGTCACTGAAGAAATATACATGTTTAAACGACTGCAACAATGACTCGAATAGTCGATGTTAAGTGGATTTATTGTACAGCTGTAATGCCAAGACTCCTTTCAGTACTGAACCCATTCGGAAAGTAGCATTGCTAAATGTTAAACTTAACACCCAGTAAAACTAAAGATGGAGAGCCATCACCTCAAGCCTCCAATCCCCAACAACTTCAAGGTTTATATATTACATATTATCACTAATCTCTGTGCATTTGGGATAAAAATGAGGGAGACTGAAGGGCTCAACAAAAAGGATTGGCCTAGGCAAGTAAAATGCCTCCCGGCATCGGGCAAGTGGTAAAAAAAAGATTTTAACATGTTGTTTTTTCCAGGGTTGATGATGATGCTGAAGCACCTAAGGAGTGAGCCATCTCACTTTTTTCTCATCTCTGTTGAGAAATCGGACGCTCGTAAAGACGCGTATGAGGTGAAATGCCGGCAAACATTTAAATTATCCTGGGCAAGTAAATTTCTGACCCACCTGCCCGACCAGGCAAGTAAAAATACATGAACACTGAACCCTGGACAGTGTTGTTGTGTTTGTAGCAGAGCGACCATGTCCTTCATGGTATCGCCCCCTTTGGATTCACTGATATTTCCTTGTGATTAATTGTTGCACAGTAGCTGCTCTCACAGGTCAATTTTCCCTCCATTATCGGCAGCTTGGTCCATTCTTACACATTGTTCAAATCCATACACACAGCTCACAATGGGAGTAGTCATTATGATAGTGAATTCCACAACCTCGAGAGCCTTACCTTGACGTACACACTGACCCGGGAACACTGAAGGAACAAAGCAGGCACATTATCAAACCTGCATAACTTTTCGCAAAGCTGCACTGACCATGACATCACAATTCAATCTGCTGCATAATACAGTGGGCGGCACAGTTGCACTCATGCGTAGCTATACAGAAGTTCTATGGTTGAGAAAATGGAAAAGGAAAGAGCTGTCTGACGCTAAAGTGCTGAAGAAATAGCTTCCAATTAACTATGCCTTTAATCTGAACTATGCCCTCAACACTGTATCCATTAACAATGTTTTGAAGGGAATATTTTCATTTTAGGGCAGATATTTTCCTTCTTTGTTGAATTGTGATGCCATGTTCAGTTCGGTGTAAAGATAAATAAAATAATCTGAACTATCCCTTAAAGCACTTCATTTGTACAGTAGTGGGCTGATGCAGCTCATTTTGTTTCTCACAAAGGGCAGAGAGACTAAACAAAGTGGACAAAAAGAGCAGCACTACTCACCAGATTCGGAAAAAAAGTTTCATTAAATCATGTGTGTAAAAAACAACAGCTGCTGAGCACGAGCTTATAAAAGAGTTAAAAAGAAAAACCTCAAGTATGTTATTTTATAAACTGCATTGATTTTAGTGAAGGGTGCAGAGTGATGCTTCTTTGAGTGCTGTACTGTCAGTAATCACGCTGCCTAAGTGAGACAATGATGGCAAAAATGAGTTTGTGCTATCAACAATGGGGAGTTCACTGCATGAAGAGGTTAAACACACTGGAGAACTTTTACTTGAGACAAAAGAGAACAACAACAGGCGACATTCATCTCAGATATATTTTCTGTTTTGTGCAATTCAACATCATGATGTGAACAAGAAAACATGGTAAACAGAACAGGAAAGGATGCAGGGAACAGCGGGCTCTGCTGTTTTCACTGCCACGACCTTTGAACTTGACTATGAAGTTGTGCAGACACTAATTGTAGGTTACATTAGAGGGTACTTCCTTCCCCATATGAAGAAATTAAATTTGGATTTAAATTCTAGTTGATTTGGCGACATCTGTGTTTACTTGTGGTAATGGCAGGTGCATTTTAATAATAGAGGCTCTCCCGTACTGTTTAAATGACATGTGTATTGACCACTGGGGGCAGCAAACTGGTCTTGAGTAGCTATTCCATGAGAGGTGCAACAGAATCATGATCAAATGCATTCTGCATTAGATGAGTATTCCACCTATTTAGCATAGCACTGCTGTAACACTGTCAGACTCAGTGTGGACAGTTAAAAAAGGGGATAAAACAGATTAAAACACAACCAGAGATATGTTGTCTGTCCTATCCATGCATCTTCCTTGTCAAAACCACCCACAACGCAACTCGACCCATAATGATATCATTGGAGATTCAGGTGTGTTATGCTAAAGGATAATGTAGCCTTGAGCCACTAGTCAGCAGAGATGAGACGTGAGCTACGAAGGTCTGGTTAGCTCACCTTGTTCTAATACCACATCTACAAACATTCTTTCATTTTCAAGCTTGCAGCCTTTCGCCCCTAATCGATGCTGACTCAAGTGACATCGCCTGAGGCAATGCATCTAACTACTTCCCAACACCTATCCAGATTTTGATGTGTAAAATCTGTGGAGTTCGTCTTTAGGTACTTGACTGCATGTAGGGTCAGTTGTTTTCCGCATCATCCCCAGTCTAATCACATGCAACAATTAAGACAACAGCTAACAATGCAAATACAGTGAATCGCAATTGCTGAAACGATGAGGGTTTGGTGAACATCTTAATAATTGTAACTTTAAAGTGTAAAAAATACACACAGAACAAACAAGTGCCAACCGCCATGCACAACCTCTGCCCTATTTATCTGTTATTTCTCATCTCAGACCTTCAGTCACTCACTGACACAGAAGGCCACAGAACCAAAGAGCAAAAAGAACAGAAATGAAATGACAAAAAAAAAAAGGAAAAGTTTCAAAGGCAGTTTGAGTCTCTGCATTACCACAGAGAAAATATCTGCCATGGTTCAGGCGAGCCAGGGAGTGCATAAGGATGAGCGAGCACACAAATCCCCAAACCCGCAACCACCAACACAGAGAGAAGACAGATATAAGAATGTAAATTCCTTCAGGGGATGGGGGGTCCATGTAAAAAGAAACGTTTTTAAACCACAAGCTTGCACAACCCTTTTTATCCATGTTATAATAAGATCGTCTCATGTCGTTCTCCATATAGTCTTTTACTCTGCAGAAGCTTAATGCATTTATCTTTGTTGTAAAGGCGTTCATTTAACCAGAGCTCTGGTGGTGATTTCATAATCGCACTTTGGAGTTTGCTAATCGTTTTGTGTGATACAGTTGTACAGATACGAGTTACAACAGCTCGTATACTGTGTTTTACAGCCTTATAACTTGAAGTCATTAAAGCAGGTTAAGTCACAAGAGAATCCCCACTAAGAGATACGTTGTGTCAGCATGATGATGCCATGCATTTGCAACTTTAAAACTGTAGTTTAGATTGTGGTAACTGACAGACAGTAGTTAAAGAGATGAGATACTGTGGTGTTTTTCATGCAGAGTTTGCATTAAGCTTCCATAACACAAGAGAAGAAGTTTGACTTACAGAAGAGAAGTTGTGAGCGCCACATGGCTCTCCTCTGTATTTGCATGAGAGAAGCATGTCATCCAGTTGGTGGCTCAGTCTATCCATAAACTCCAGGTTGGTTCCCTCAAAGTTTCTGGGTGGCAGAAAGAGCCTGAAGTCCGACAGCTTCGTGAACCAGGCCTGACGGTCCTCCTGAAGCAAGTCCAGAACCATAGGCCTCACTGTCCGGTTAGCCAGCAGCAGGCCCAGCCAGTGTCCAGCGAAATACAGGTCGCTCTTGGTGAGCTTGTAGAGGCGGATGGGGTTGTTGTTGCAGATAGTGACTGCAGGGAAGGCCAGTTCTTTGGCCCACTCTGTGTGGACCCGTGTGTATGTGGGGAAGGAAAGCCAGTGGAGAAGGCGGTTGGATGACCAGGATAAAAGCAGCCCCAGGGAGGTGCAGAGGGCCAGTAGCCAGAAGGCCCTGCGGCCCACAGAGCCACCAGGGACGCAAACATGCCTCAGGCCGTGCAGGCGTGTCCTTGACAGCAGAGTGGAAGTGACCCGAGACAGAGTTGGGTTTGTAGGGCATCGTTTACGACTTTTTCTGATCATGGCCGGGGATCCCCGCCGGAGACAGCGTCCCTCCAGGGCCATAGCTGCCCACAGCGCTCCTACAGCCACGGGAAAGGCTTCATTTCCCAGCCAGGCCTCAGAGGCTGGGGCCCACATGTAGCTCCAGGATAAATCCACTACTGTAATCCACACCTGGATATGTGTTTTGCCTTAGGACTACTAATAACCTTAACTGTTAATATACTGTGTGCACACGCAGAGGCACCCTCGAGGAAATCTTTGTCTTTTGAAGTCGTCTTCTTCTGGTGGTCCAGGAGCTTTGATGCACTCAATAGCAGCTACTTGTTGGTCATCTCTCCTGGTCTCTCGATCTTAGAGCGCTCCAATCATCCAACTCAGCAGGGGAAGAAAAAAATAAATCAGCTAGGCAAATGTGCTCCAAGCAAGGTGGCTTCTACATGAGCGACTCCAGCATCCACCGCAGTTAGTGTGACAGTGAACAAGAGAGGATGAGACGGAGAGAGCGAACGCAAGAGGAAGAGGGAGGGGAGCAGAGGGGGAGAGAGGAGGGATAGAATACAAACTACCACTATGGCTAAGGAGAGGAGAAAAAAACAAATGAAAGAAGGGAAGGTAATTAAAATAATGAGAAGGCAGTGGGGGGGAACTGGTTGGAGTGTAGAGCTTGCCTTGTTCCAGCGCTGGTTTAGTCTTCTTAGTTACGAGTGTGTTTTTTGGGCTTCACTGGCTTGCAGAGGCGTTCGGCAGCCAGAGGCAATAATCAGTTCTTTGTCACTATTAAGTACAAGCTTGTTTTAATTAAAAAAAAGTCTCCCGTGTTCATTTGTTTTCTGTCCCACTTTGCCTCCTCACTTTGGATGCCTTGACTCCCTCGTGATGTCACTGGTCTGCTCCTTGTCTCTTCCCCCCCCACTTGGCTTTAAACCAGCGGGTAACCACGGGGTAGCTTCGTCTTGTAGAGGACCTGCTCCTCAGCACCACAGCCACAGAGAGAAACATGCTACAACACAGTGTCAGATGGAAAAAAGGAGGCACTCATGTGCACACACGGACACTCACGGCAGTTTCCTGCGGGAAACCAGACCAGAGATAATCTGTTCTGTCTCACTCTGATCGCAACATCTCTCTCTCTTTTTTTCTCCGTCCCCTGTTATTCTCTCCTCTTCTTCCCCCTCTCTGTTTTTTTCTCCTCCACTCACAGACAACATCTCTAATCTCAATATTCCTCTCATGTCTCCACCCCTCCTTCTAAAAATACTCTCCCCAAATCAAATTCATCAACTTGCCCTCACGCTCCTCCTCCTCTCCGCTCTCGTGTCAGTCAAGCCCCGTAAGCTCGACCTCCTGTCAGGCTCCCTCTCTTTCTCCTCCTCTTCTTCTTCTTCTTTTCCACTTTGTACATGCACTCCCTCACTTCTTCTCTTTCCCTCCGTCAGGGAAGGCTTCAATGTGCGCTTTCCTCCCTCTGTGTCCTTGCGAGCTTCATCCAGCTTGCTCCCTCTCCCTGCTCCGAATGACTTCTCTCCCCTCAGTGATCTCTCTCTCCGTTCTCTCCCCCCTCCCTCTCTTTTTGTGTGTTTCGCCCCTCTGCTTTGCTCCGGTTTTCAGGCAGATTGTACTCCCGTTGCACCTCTTCTCCTCCTCCTGCGCCACAGCTCTGTCCACGCAGCCGGTGAGCCCATCACTGATGAGAGCGCCTGTCTCTCTCTGTGCTAACTCGTGCTGTTCTTCGCCCCGCTCTGTTTGTCTGCTGCCGCCGAGCCAAACGGCTACAGTGCAATTAGCGACTGTTGTTTGCATGAATGTGAGCTACACACGGCAGCTGTAGAGTCCATATTTTCTCAGTAATATCACCTGTTATCACCAAATGGAGATGTGAAGCTTGTTTGGGAAGACAGTTTATGTGGATAAAAGGAGGAGGATTATACATTAAGAAAACATACTCAGGTGCATGATAATTTATCACAAAGTTCTTAGAGTCCTTCCTCAATGCTCCTTGTAAGTATGTTAAGTTCGGCACATAATTTTAGACTAAGTCCTGCGAAGAAAAGTATTATTTTAGTTATTATTTCATTTCAGCCTTGTGAAGTTTTAGCAAAACTATTTTAATTGTCTTCTAATTAGAAGTTCCAACTGTCTTCCAAGTATTCAAAAAGGAGAGTCGGGGGTGTTTGCAAGTTCAAACAAAGTGTGACGAAGGTGCTCTTTGGTGAGGAACACAAAAATTCTGTCTCTTCTGGGAACAGTGCCTTGGATCTTTTCTCTTTTGTCTTCAAAGTGTTTTGAGGCTTGTTGCAATTTTATCTCAAGTCGCTTATCTCCTCTCGCAAGGTTAGGATTTATTTGTTGATTGTCGTACTTCATTTTGTTGTAGTTGTTTGTATCATAAATTACTTTTGATTTAGTCTCATTTTGGCGCCATGAAAAGGTACTTAAACATTTTTCATTAGAATTATAATTGACTTAATTAATTAATTGCACGTATGGACATTAGAGTAAGAGATGTTTTTAAAAAATACATTTTTTCAGACGGAGACCTAATTTTTATTTTAGTAGATATAACTTTTATGCTTTGGAATTTAGCGTCTTCTTATCATCTTTGACCGAAGTTTATATTAGCGGCTGACTGAAGCAGTGTTGCCATTACAGTATTTGGCCACCAGGGAGCACTGACAAGTTGATTTTTCAACTGTAAATTGTCTCAGTGGGACAAACTGTTGGTCACAATTCTTTAAAAAAACGAATTTAAGGGATCGTTATATTTTTTTTTTAATTATGTTTTTGTATTTTCATATCATCCCTCAAACACATGTTGTTTACAATATTTCTTCATGTTAAAATGTGCACCATGACAAAAGACCCCAACTGCTGTGATATATGTTGTTTGCCAAGCACAGAATGGACAGAAATCACCCAGACCCATCGCATAAGATACAGCATCGTTAAACTAAATAAATGTAGAAACACAGAATGGTTACAGAATAAAAGCACCAAAAGAAGTCACCAACATGTGGAATACAATTTCTTGTTGTTAAAACTTGGATTAGAGCATTTTTTCAATTGTGCAGAGTGTCCTTAATGGCTCCGTATAAACACATCAAACACCCACACAACATCAACTCTGTGCAATATTCTTTTACCTGATTCCTCATTCAAATCTACTTTTTGTACCATTTTTCACCACTTTAATGGCAAAGCTTTAGTTCATACTTGGCCTCCTAAAATCACATTAGCCAACGAGCAATGTCTGTCCAACACAGCCAAGTTAAATAGGCCTCATCAATACAAGTAAACATGCTGAGCCAACTCGGCGTCAGTGCTCTTGTTCACTCAGTGCCGTAATGCATTTTCTCTCAGTGTGATGAAGACGGTTACTTTATATTTCATTTTGTAAATGTCTTCAAAGCAGTTTCCACTTTCTGCAGAAAGAGAAACTAGAAATCCAAACCTAGAATAAACAGTTTTGTAACAACGCGGAACAAAATTAATTTCTAACTGGATGCAATATCAACCAAGTTTGCAGGTGTGATATTATTTTGATTGCTTTTTATTATTTGGCTTAATGTTCAGGAACACTGCTTGACAACCTGTGATCTCATCTCTGAATATGTGTTGAAACGACTTTTTTTTTTTTTTTTTTAGACTCTGGAGCTATAAAACCCACACACGTGGCAAAAGAAACCTTTCATACTGTCAAAATAAATTAACATAGAAACGCAAAACGGCATGTGTGCGAGTGCCTGCAGGTTGTACAGACACACGATGAAAAAAACGTTCCTTAACAGCAGAACCAGGACAGTGAAAATGTAAAAAGAGTAAAAATTCAAGGTTCATGTATTAAGCGTAACTGTCAAAATACAAAGAACAGGAATGCAGAAATGGCAAATGCAATGCTTTTTTTTTTCATCTTTTGCATCTACTGTATGCCACACACACACACACACACACACACACACACACACACACACACACACACACACACACACACACACACACACA
>JBBPCS010000672.1:11312442-11337163 GCA_037974645.1 Hollardia meadi
TGTTTTTAATATATTGTTTTTATTTTACTGTTTTTATGACTGACTGATTACTATGATGACCTATTTATTTATTTATTTATTTATTTGTTATTGCCCATTTATGCACTATGCTGCTATTTGGAGTGGTGCTGCAAACAAAGTTCCGTTGTGTTTTACATGCAATGACAATAAACTATCTATCTATCTATAAGTATACAACCAATACTCGCAAAAGTTGCTGAGAAAGTTGTCAACATTGGCTTTAGAGCAAATCATTCCACCAAGCTTCTCACTGAGAGCACTGGAATGGATGTCTTCATCTTAATCTAATAGGATGCGATATGCCATACTTTGTGACACACTGTCCACTAACATCAAGTGTACAATTATAGGTGTTCCACAAGGTTTCAGGGGTAGGTCTCCTATTATTTAACCTATATACAGTAGATTAAAACACTACTATCTAACGGTCTGCACACAAAACAAACACAAAATGAACCACAACCGCAAATCTTGCCATGTAAACTAATAAATAAAAATCAGTAGTGTTTCTGAGAATTGCTACAGTATCACAAACCATAATATCACGATTCTCAGGTGTATAGATTTTTTTACACCCCTAATACTACTAATATCACTAGGTAGGTTGCCTGAGTCAGTAGCTTAATTATGTTTTCCTCTTGTTTTGGATTTACAAGTAAATACCCTATGACACTGCAGTGCAGTTTAATGAGCTTTAGCTACATATGCACCAAGAGTCTTGTTTAGGGAAGACTTCAGAGACCTCATGTAAATTCAGCCTTGAGGTGTAATTGATGTGCGGAGAATGCCTTTGAAATATGAAGTATTAACACAGACAATCCAGAGAACGGAGGACTGCATACAGCTCATGGAAGACACAGTGAGAACTTGGGTATTGTTGCACGTTAGGAGTGCTGGAAGATTGCCGCTGTTATTGTTCTCACCATCCTCTTGGTCAGTCCAAATGACTGGCAACATGTTCAAAGCCGCATTCTCAACAGGAAGGAATCAGCTATTGCTTTTAATTTGACTTTTATGAAAATAATTCTTTTGAAAGCAAGGCCTTGTTAATTGTTTTTTCAAGTCAGATAATATTGCTTCTGTGTTTTATTGTCACTTTGGAGCTCTATGAACAGTTAGGCTTGTTAAAACTGCACAAATGTTCCCACTGTTAGCCTTTAGATATTGAAGTGGCACAGGCTCAAGAGCGGGTCATCCACTAATCAGAAGGTTGGTGGTCCAATCCCCAGCTCCGACTGCATGCCAAGGTGTCCTTGGCTTAGCATAGAAATATTGCTTTGGATAGGAAACGCTTAGAACTAGACTAGAAAAGTGCTCTATAAATGCAAGTCCTTTACCAAATACTTCAACACAAGTTTTCCTTAATAAACACACATTTTTCTTACAAAGACAACAGTCACAAATTCTGAAAATGTGCTCTGCTCATGGGCAGACCATTCCAATATCTCCACTGAACTTATAACTCTTAGCTGATACTTCCCAAATAACATCAAACATTGACATTTAAAAGCTCTGAAGGCTTTTTTTCTGGAACATACAAAGAGTTGCTCAGACCGCTCAACTGGGAATGAAATAATCACATCAAGACTCAAAGACAATACGTTCTCCAGCCAAAATTCAAGTGACGGCAGGATTATTTTGCTTTAAAACTTTAAACTGCATCTTTGCTTTCATTAGCTAGATTATCTGCTCTATTTTGAAATGCTGTTTGCATTTTTATTGTTGCTGATACAGGTTGATAAAGGTCTTTCTTATCAACATATGTTCAAAGTCAAAATGTTATGTTTGTCTTCTGGAGCTGTTGGGAAAAATTGGGTTTGAGACAGACAGAGCTAAGAAACTAAGAAAGGCCTTTTTATACCAAATGGGGAAAATATTGCTTTGCAGTCATTTCAAACTGGGCATGTTTATTTTGCATTCAAAATGGCTTTGCTTTAATTTCAAAGCAGATTTAAGATTAAAAATATTAACAAAATGTACTGTGACGTCCTACACAAATTCATGTACACACTATATAAAAGCACGTAAATAAGAAGCACTCTGGTCTCTCTGTTTTCTACCTCTTTCTCGCCACACACTACCTTCTCTGCAGCGAGTTCTTGGGTGACAGAGAATTGGTGCAAATTAGTTTCTCATTAGACCTGATGACCTTTAGAATGACTGAAACGTATGACCCATGAAAAGGGGGAGAACGTGGCTGACACCCATTGTACTAACACACACCTGACATAAGCCCACACAAGGTGGGACAGTGTGTTAACACTTACTGTATTTGATCCTGTTCAAGGAAAAGTTCTGTGTACAAGTCAGCTTTGTGTTTGTATTTAGGGAATGTGTGTAGTTGCACAAGTAACTGCACACCGACGCTGATGCAGGGACCGTTTATTCACTAGTGTTCCGCCATCAGGGCGTAGAATAGAGCTGGATATCAAACTGCTATATGTTCATGATTCAAACCACAATGTGTCTGTATCAAAGGCTGACGTCCAATATAAAATTAATACTTAGGTGTTTTAGATTATTTGCAGGTATTATGGCCAAAAGTATCACTGTGTCCATGGTGTGGGTATATAGAAAGTAAGTATATACAAGGTTTTTTTTATTTTACTTTATTGTCAGGAATAAAATTATGCTGGAGGAATACTGAAACTTTAATATGCATTTACTTATTTTTGTTGCTTAAGAGTTATCAACTTTGAATGTTAAAATACTGGAATCGGTAGCTGTGTTTAGATGTTTTAATGTAATGTAAATGTTGCTGCAATCCTGAATTTGCAGGAAAAATACTACAGGACATTCTCTATTTTATAACATTTTATAGACGAAACTATTAATAAATGGCAGATTGATCGATAAAGAAAATTAAAGCTGCAAGCAGAGGTTGTGTTACACTTTCTCCTCGTCTGTCATTTTGACGGACAGGACCGTAAAAATTCTGCCATAAACTATTATTGCCTGTCATTATAATTTGTATCTTTTTTTAAGGATACTGATGGTATTTAATGTTCAAAACAACTCGATCACAATAACTTTCACAGATGATGCATTTGTAAGTGCATGTTGAGGAAAACCCAGAGCATGCAGTCACTTCATGTCAACACCACACTAAGCAGATGAATGACTTTCTTTCCTCCAGTGACAGCGGAGCGCACTAAAACACACTGCAGCCATTGTGCCTCAACAGGAAAATACGAATGATGCTATTTTACAGAATTAGACAATCACAATTAAAGCATGAACAAACCGCGGGGTTTTACGATCCGATCCTGCAAGCACTGGCTTCACTCCAGCTTCGCTCCAAGGCCTCCAGTCTGTCGCCCTTCAGTGCGCTGTCAGCACCCAGATAGCGAGACGCGGCGAATACGGTGTCGAGGTCAGAGATGATGGCAACAGGCTCCAAGGGGAATCTCTTCTTTTTAGCGCGACCTCTGGCTGCAACTGACAATTATTGTCATTATTAATTAATCTGCTGATTATTTTCATGATTTACTTAAAATTTTTTAAAATTGAAAAAGTAATTGACAGTTAAATTGATAATGAAAATATGTTAGTTGCAGCCTTCCTTACGTAACAAACTTTGTTGTGTACAGCAAAGCGCATGCTGTACATTGTACCTCTCTCTTTCTCACTCTGTCACACAAACAACCACACAAATTTTCACTGACTCTCCAGCTTATGCACTCATCCTGCCCTTATCATGCAGTCAGCCAGGCGTGAGACGGCACCACTTTGGGTGTCAGAGGCCTTCTTGCAGCCTGCTGTAACATCAACACACATGTCCAAACTGAGCTCACCCTGTTCTGCTCCTCCATTCCCACCCGCCTGCCTGCCAGTTCTCCTCACGCTGAGTAAATACCCATGTAGATCCCGCATCAAACACTGCCTCCACTGCTCGCCTGCTGCCAGTACAAATTCATAAGAAGTCAAGTCACTACAACCACCGACCTTCCCGCATCACGGCTGGTGCTGACAATAAGCTGGCACATTGGCTTCACAGGGATGCACTCATCTCGAACACCAGCAGGTAACACCGCCAGCAGTACGGGAAGTGTTGTAGCATGACATGATAGAGACAGTTACTAATGATACTAGTAGCCCTACACTGCCACATGTGGTATTCTCAGGATGAGATTTTGGATCAAGATTCGTGAACATCCAAGCAACCGCTCATTGAATAATACATGGAGAGGGAAAGCGAGGCGGCAACTGCCAAAGCTGAACGGATGAGGAGAGACAGTAAAGAAGGCAGGACTGACAGTAATTTAGCAAGATATTAATAGACGTAGAAAGACTGAATAAATGATAGATTTAAATTGAAGAAAAGAAAAAAAAATACCAGGTGAGAACAGAGTAAAATGAGACTGTTGCTTGTTTATGTGTTATTCACAAAAACAAGGCTGTTTTATGTTAAAGCAACTGATTTCTTTAAACAGAATAATTTTTTTTTTTTTTAATCATATACCTAAGATGCAAAATTAGGCTAGGTAAAATACTCATCCAAATGAGCTCTCAAAGGATACTCCAAGCACACACTGGCTTATTATATGGAAGGTCAGAAGTTGTGATTTCTGCAAGACAGCATATCAAACAACATCTGAAATCTGTCAGTGAAGGCTTTTGTGTTTTTTTGCCAGGTTGTTCAGTAAACACAAGAGCATTACATCGGACATTCATCAAATTCAGTGTCAGCACTGCTCTACTGTCTTAGTCTCCTCTAAGTGAGGAAATGGGGACATACTGTGTCCTGCCTGTGCCATCAACTTGTGTTCATAACGCTGTTTATCTCTGGTGTCCCCATGGTAACAAGGATTATGTAGCTTGTGTTCACCTGAAAGCAAGGTCTGGTGAGATTGTATCAGAGAAAAGTGGACTGAGGAGACGGAAGACAGAATAATACAAAAGTCCATTCATTCAACCGTTTCTAATTATACAAACAAACATTAACCACACTGTTATTCATGCAGGCTTTGTTTTGTTTCCTTCATATAGTGCAGCTGCTAACCCAAAGAGGAAAGCAGCAAAGGCAGCTGGAAGTGAGACATTTCTAGGTCTCAGGAGACCAAGATTTTAATATTTAAAACAGCAGTAAAACATCAAGTTTTGGGGTCAGTCTCTCACAACACAAAGAGCATGAGGCAGAGTGAAAATCAGATGAAAAACTTCTCAAGAGTAATTTCTGACAGACTCCAGAATCCAACGCAGCCACAAGACCTGTGTTTTAAATCTGGGTTTAATTACAAGCTGGTTACATTTACACTCCCACATGCGCACTTTTGATTGATGGCAATAATTTTACTTTTCTTTGTGGCTTGTCAAAAAGCTTAATCATATGTTCAGTAAAACAAAAGTAGAAGTAGATGAGGCAGATTTAGGGAAAGTAAGAATGACTGAGGAACAACAATACTCATCTTCCAATAAAACACACTAGTAGTACATCTCTGTGGGTTATGTAAAATTCTTTAATCTATATTTGCTCTGTATAGATCTGTTACTAACAATAACTAGCAACACCAATGGCATAAGATGAGTTACATAATAAGGTCAGCTGACTGCTACATTAATTATTCCTGTTATTATTCTACAATATTCCAACATACAGAGAGAAGAAGGAGTTTGGTCAAATGAGACAGAGAATAAATCCAACTTCGGCCTTGTGGGGCCAATGTCTGGATTTCGAGTCACGCTGTCCTGCACAGATGTGTCATTTTAACAGGAAGGACGCACATCGTCCTGACAACGATGTGAGATCCATTCCAGGAGGACAACAGCAGCCATACCTGGAGACAGGGAGGGACGGCACTGACTGGTGGAGCTGTTGAAAGGATATCTTGACATTTAAAGTTTTAGTCCTGTATTTCAGCAGACTGAGAGGTCACATTGTGAGGTAGAAAAAAATGCATACTGGAGCATCTCTTCAAATATTCCCTCCATTTTTCAATGAGAAAAACTTAAAACAGCAAAACTCTGAACAGCTTGAACAATGTGAAGCATTTGAAAATGTTTTGGAAGGTAAGATTTGACTGAGTAATTGACTAAATCCCCAAAAAAAGTTTGTAAGCTTGATTCCAGCAAAGGCAAGAAAGCTACACTCTCACAAGTGCTTTCGTGAAGATAAAAAAAAGGCACTGCAACTGAGCATATCAAGGTAACTATTTAAGCAGTGGTCACTTTCCATTAAAGCCGCTTAATCTCTTTACCTCAGCAAACAGAGACCCAGAGCACACAGCTCTCAGGTGAGTCTGAGATCAAACAAGCTCCTAGGTATCTTACAGAGATTAAAGAGAGAAAGACAAGTGGACAAAAGGGGAGTCTAAAAGAGTCTGTCAGCCTGTTTAAGGAGGGCATGGAATTTTGAAACAGCAGTCAGTCAGTTTTGAGCATCTAACACTCAGGCCAGACACTGTGTGGTAAATTATGGATAGGGAAAGAAGAGTGAGACATGAAAGGTAAAAGTATCACTGCAGACAACATGAAATCAAATGTTACATCACTGTGTTGAGACAGAGCTGTCTGCAAGGTACAGAGGAATTATTTATGTAGTTATCATCTGCATTTATACGACAGAAAAACTGTTGCTTTTACAAACACTCAGCATTATTACTGATGTTTTCCTTCAATATACCTCACCTACAAACATGAGGAATATATTATTAATGCCTGGAGAACAGCTAAAAACACTAAACTCCTATAACAGCTGCACGAATCTCATGGTATCTCAAAGAATTAAAAGCCTTTGTTCACCATTTGTGATGTGAAAATATCACTTTCCCACACAGTCAAAATAAAAAATATGCATCCTGGTCATTTTCAGTTATAAAGTTTTACCCCTGCTTACAATGAAGCAGCAGAGGAGAGGAGGTTGTACCAGCGTTTGGTTCCAAAGTTGTTGATCTGACTTCACTGTATTCAACACCAGAACTGAAAAGAGTCACGCTGCCCTCCATTTCCATCAATCTTCTCCATTTCAGTTTTGTTAATTTTGATTAAAGACTCAGTCGATCAAGGCAAACGGTATTTATATAGCCAAAAATCCAAAACACAATTTTCCACAGGGGCTTTCCAATCTATACAGCGTACGTCACCCTCTGACCTCAGACCCTTGTTCGTAAAAGTTTACAACCGGCCTTGCCATCATCCTTCATTGCTCTTGTGTGAAAAAATAAAAGGCTCACTGCCTTTTTCTTCCTTTTTTGAAAGACAAAATCCGAGTCAACTCGGGAGTTTCTCAACTGATTGTTTGAATCATCGCCATTTAGGGGGCAGCACTAGATATTTGCGAGTATATATGTGCTTTGCCACAGAGTGCCCACTTCTAAATGTTACTTAGAGTTTTAATCTATTCATATTGTAATTCAGTAAGAAACTGCAATGAAATAAGGACCAAATACCGTATGCTAATATCCGATTTATTATCTTACTCTTTTATTCGTGAAATTCTCAATCGTACTTTAAGATAGGCAACATACCCTGACTTAAAGTTGAAGTCTGACTATATTGTAAGTCAGTACATATAAACAGATGTAACAATTCCAGGTTTCCAAGTTTAAGAACAGCTGATAAGCGACACAAGGAAATTATCCCAGTAAAAAATAGATATCTTGATCTCAAACTTTAGGTTTGACTTCATCATCTGATGTAGCCAATCCAGATTGCTCATTTTAAGAACAGCTGATTTCAATAATCGAATCCATAATGGAATCCAAAATTCACTCGTAAGCTTTGTTTTTTGTTATCTACCAACTCCTGAGGGAAATATCTAGCTTTTTAACTGCTGAATGCTCTACTCTGTTCACCAGCTAATCACTAACAGTGCCAGTCTACCATTTAGCGCTGAGCAGGTTGTGTAGTGGGGTTTTAGAGCTTTTTCACTCAAAACAGCTGCCTGCTGCAGCAGAATAAAACGCTATAAGCGTGTGAGAGTGGACCAAAACAGTTAAGTTGCAGCTGGACAGCATAAAAAGATCAATTATAGCCGCATTAAGCTTGCATAGCTTCAGAGTTTAGCATGCACATTATCATTATGAATCAAACAATGAAAACCTGCAGTTTTAACTTTGCTTCACCCGTCAAAGGGAAGAGCTGAAATTTCAGTATATGTCTGGACGGCTGACTACTCATCAGCCTAATCATAATCTTGCAGCATTTAATTTTCTAGGCTGTTTTGATAGCTTATCGAGGAAAATGATGCCAAAAACTGCTGATCCTCTGCACCTGCAAGGAGAATCTAAAGGTTATGGCAATCTCCAGCACTTACATGGGCACCCACACACACAACATTGTGTGACAACAACCACAGGCTTTTTATAAATTTCACACTAAAACATTTCATTGAGTTTAAGGAAGTGAGTAGCCTATAATTGTCCTCAGTTGTAATTCAGAAGAATCACCTTAAAAAATAAGTGGACAGTTAAATAAATGTATCCATACTTCAAATCTTTAAGTTGGATGGCCTTAGAGCAAATTTATGCACTCCCAGCCAGCCCCGGAGGCTGCCCTGTGGCTGACTTTACGTCTGCAGAGGTAGGTAAACAAAAAAATGATTTCCTAAGCAGATCAATAAAACATAACATTCTCGGCATCTTGCAAGATATAATGCCTCTTGGAAGCCAACTACTGGTGCAAGCAGCTCACAATTTTCACGCTGGAGCATCCAAACAGATCAAGAGAATAGAAGTTAACGAGCGAGTTGACCTTTGATTTCATACCCATTAGTCAATATTTGCTGAAAGAACTGATAGCTAGTGCATTGTGCAGCTGCAACACACACATACACACATGCAAAACAAACCAAGACTGACGCCATGTGACAGCAAATTACAACTCAAACCCACACACACATGAAAATATAAACATACCCTCCAGCACATTAAAACACACACTCGTGAAGAAACACGCACAGACACACACGTTCCATCTCCTCCTTCTCTGTAGGCCGTGGTGAAGTGGGTCTCCAGACAGGCTGCTGAGGTAATGGGCCGTACTCCTCTGCTCTCATCCAGCTTCCTCTTTTTTCTTTGCTGGTGTGAATGTAAGCCAACATCGAGACTCAAAACATCATGTCCCAACCTCCACTCCTCAGTCACTAACACAGCTCTGCCTGCTACAACGCCTTGCTTTAAAAAACCACTGATTAACTAGGCCAGCAAATATACCTCATATATTAGTGAACTACAGGATCAGGATAGGGGCTGAAAAGTCCTCTCCTTCCTCAAAACACTGTTCAGTCACACTGTGCTCTGTTAACTGCACAGTGAAATAAGTGCATTCAGCAGAAGGTGGTTATATGTCTATTTTTGCAGCACTTCAAGGTGAACCACACCTCTCAAGTGTTGCTCTGCATTTGAACTTATATTTTGTTCATGCTGAGAATACAAGAAATATTGCTTAGTTTCTCCTGGTATAACAGATCCATTCTGTCTCCATAAATACTACAGGACAACTATGTTATCTCACTATATTATAGGGCATACTATAGCTAGCTACTGAATTGCTTTCTTACTAATTTTAATGCAGGCTTATTGTAAGCTAGGTGCATTGTTTATGTGTCAAAAGATCCAAAGGTTGGCGTTTAGTCTCAGCTCAGATTTGCACTCTTCATTGTTTATTTATTCTTTAATCAGATAGTTCCTGATCTAAATGATAATTTTTCTCAGTTTAAACTGTTTTTTATTCAAGAAAAGTTCTTGTGTGGCTGATTGTGTGTAAACGACATTTAACATTAGATCATCAAAAAAAACCAACAACTAACTATAAACGTATTGGAATGTAATGAAAAGTAAATATTGATTCATTAAATGCTGTATGTTTTATATACTGCACGTGCTCAGTACATCAAGTCTGAAAATATTTAGTCAACACAATGCAGGAACCACCATCATAAAGTAGGATGGGGAATTTTATATTGGTGGTTATCAGCCGATAATGAAATTATAGCCAGTAAATAAGAGCCAAAATACAAAACCAAGCACAGCATCTACAGACTACGATAAGGTAGGTGGTGGTATGCACTTTTAAAGTTGGTCTGTCATCCATCAACAATCACAGAGAAGAAGAAGAAGTGGAGCACTCTATTATAACGTTTATGTCGTCTGCTGCACCCGGGTGGAGCCATGCAGTGTAGACTAGAGGACCAAACATGTCGTCGCCAGTGTGGAAGTTTTTTACAGGAGGAAGACAACATGATTGTAATTCGCAATACATGTTCCACAAGGGTTCAGATAGGAGGGAAAAAGTCTACGAGTTTTAATGCAACAAATCTTCTTAAATATTTTGGGGGAATATTCAATCATCCACCCAAAGTAGAGGTCATCTGCCAAGAGAAGCAGACAATTATCAGTTATCATATCCGTTGAAAAAAATACATACCGTGCATCCCTCTCACAAAGGCCATAATGTTGAATGCTACATTCACACCAGCTTAATTTTTTTTTTTAAAAACAGCAGAAGAAGAAGAAGAAGAAGAAGAGGAGCTCTGTGTTCACTGGTTCATGATTTTGCTGTTTAGTCCCAACGCAGCTCAGGTCGTAGCAGAAGAAAACCTTTTCTAAATTGTATACACTGTTATATAGCAAATGAGACCATGTCATGGTTGTGTGGTGGTAAGAAAAGAAATCTGTGGACTTAAAAAAATGGACTTTAGTTGCTTATTTTCTGTTGGACAGGCAACAAAATGCCTTCGAACATTTCAACACGTCAACCAAATTAATCATTTCATTAAACACAATGCTAATAATTTCCAGTACAGCCCAACATCGGTATTAGTTGTTTGAGGATGAGGAAAACACATCAGGGGAAAATTCCTGCTCCTTTAAGCCTCACCACAACACACACTATATCATCAGCACATAATCCACCACTGCAGACAGCTGCAGTGTCTACCACATAAGCAATATCCTTACTGAGCTGTGTGTCTGTGGCCGCACTCCAGCTTTTCTTCCATGCTGGTTAAATAGCACAGGTTGCTGGTGTTTTAGAGAGGCGGGCTTGTGGGTGGCAGTGGTGCTTTCTATGCCCTTTAAGACGCTCAGACATCATGCCTGCCGGGAATGTGAAATGCCATGGTAATGCCACATTAGTGATTAATACAGAACATCCAGTAAAACCTAATGTGATGCATTGGGTTTTCAAATGTAGAGAAATGAATCCAAAAGTGATAAAATCCAGTAAGTGAGATGAAGCGGCCAAAGGAGAAGGAGGGAGGACAGATTGGAAAGCCCAAAATCCTCCCAGATGGGTGACTGAGTAGTCTTCTGCTCTGCTGGAAGAGAGCGGGGAGAATTTAGCCATGCAATAATCAGACACTAATGTGCCAAGGCCACAGGTTGTGTGTAGTGGCTAATTGTTGTTGCTGTAAACAGCCAGCACCATTACATTTGCAGCGCTGTTCCAACAAGACTGGTCAGAGGGATAGACAAGTGGCTAATTAGTGTCTGTGTGATACAGAGCTCAGGGTCGTCTGGCTGCTATCAGGTTTCACAAGGCTGTGTGATAGGGTCCTCCCTGGCATATATATATATATATATATATATATATATATACACTGTGTATATAGGCACACTGAGTTGATTCACTCTGGCAGACTATGATGTGGCTTGTCAGTGTGATCGATCAGCATTTAATCCTGGCTGTAATCATACACGGCAAAACAATCACAGGCGGGGGAAAGTCCACTAATGCAAGTATGCAGGACACACAATGAAGTGATAAGGCGCCCAGATCCTGACACATCTCAGCTCGTGATCAATTTAGTTAATAGATGATGATGGATGACTACGTAAACAATCGTCAAACTCAATTAAATTTACAGTATTTGGCCTTTGCTCCTGCAAGGTGGTCCTTATCCGCTACTAAATACCGTGGGAAAGAATATTTATTCAATAACTCTACTGTGCAGCTGCTTCTTTTGAGAGATTTGCCTTTTGAGAAGTTTGGGTCACTCTTGTTAAATGAAAAAAGTTTTAGGAGAAGCACTGTTTTAATATTAAATTGAGGTTGCATTGGTAATGAAACTCATGTATCAAGTCAGCACTAGTACTGAAGCTTTTCAAATGATACTCATACATCAGAGAAAAGCCTGTGTAAAACTAAAGCATCAACATAGTTTTACCTCCGCCAAGGAGGTTATGTTTTCAACCCGTGTCGGTTTGTTTGTTTGTCACCTGGATTACGCAAAAACTACCAAATGGATTTCCCCATAACGGTGGAAGGATGTGGCATGGACAAAGGAAGAACCCATTACATTTTGGCACGGATCCGGACAAAGGGACGGATCCAGGATTTTTTTTATCCCTTTCTTTAACATTGTGAGATAGGGCATTTTGCGACATTTTCATTAATTTGCTAAACGTTTACCCGCTGAGCAGAGTCCATTTAACACTGATATGAATTATTTAAATACGGCTATTTTCCATAGAAGCTACATTAGTAATGACAGATCTGGATCCGTACCAAAATCTGTGATGTTTGTTGGACATTCTTTTTAAAACTATCGAAGAGACATAAAAATTGTTAGCACTTTCCTGAATCTCTATTAACTTAGCTACACATTGGTGGTAGTTGCAGGTTTCTAGCGCCATTTGTTTCCGTACAGCAGCCAGGCAAAGATAACCTCCCCATGAAAACACGTTTCAATCCGCTAGATCCGGATTTAAACGCTAGTGGATCCGCACTAAATTGTACACACTCAGATACCAGCCCTCTAAATATGCCTGATTTTATGAATAATGCATGAATGTTGGGTAGGTATGCGCTCTAGTTTTTAGACTGGATCGATATAGATAATTCCTTAAAATCCTCATAAGTGTTATTATTTACCTGCTCTGTGGCGGAAACTATGTGTCACTGTTTTTAAACTACCTCACGCGTATCACTGGCATTTCTGTGGTGCTATTTCTTAAACATCAACAACGTTTGCTTGGGATCATTAATTTGGTCATCAGAATTTTGTAAAATGGTAACGAAATTTAAATTCTAATTGTCATCATGATATGATTTATAAGTGGATAATAAAATTAAACTGCATGTCCTAAATTTCAGCACCAAAGCTTTTGAAGATTTTTCAGTCGTCCTCGATCATACTTTGCTAACTGGCATGGAGCTGACCATTCAGCGTCCTTGCAGAGACGCTGGATTTAAACAGGATGAAAGCAGGCTTTCGTATTGTTCACCAGCCCTGCTTGGATGGGAGGATGCTGCATTTGGCTTGTGGTATGCCCTCTTTTTTGGCATCTTTGAAAAAAAAAAGTGTACCAAAGAGCTCATTTATGGAAGAATCGTGTCAGGTGGGTTGCAGACATGCTCACATACGAACATAAGATGAGCAGTGTGCACCTTTGAAAAATGCTTAAAACTATATGATGCATATAGGTGGAAATGTGCACACTGATGCCGTTTCCCTTTTGTGCAGCACTGTGCTCCAGTTCCATCAGTCACATCACACTGATTCCCGTGTCCCAACACTCCTCCCTACGGTCATTCATCACAATGTCAGTCAAACGCTGATTCTGGTCCCCGGAGTTTCATGGTAATATTTTCCCTCTGTGTATGTGTCTGTGTGTGCATTCATGCATGTGTTTTTCTATTTTGGGGGACCTGTTTTTTTTTTGTTTTTTTTTAACCTTTCCTTTCAGAAGGAGCCGCAGATACGAAGGTGTGTCGCTGCAGTGACAGGGAAGAGACGGAGCGAGTCGACAGAGAGGAGTGGGGAGAAGTCAGGAGGAGCTCAGCAGCAGCAACAGGCAGAGGGCAAAGAGGATGACAGTGCCTTCTAGTAGCCTCTCTGTCAACATGATTATGTTTGAACCCAGCTTGAGGTCAAAGGCGTGTCACACAGCATGCAAGACAGTTACTAAAGGAGTCAAATAGAGACTCACTGGGCTGCATGAAAAAGGCAGTGACAGGGCTAGAGCTGCAACGATTAGTCGATTAATCAATTAGTTGATCAAAAGAAAATTAGCTGATAACTATTTTGATATGTGATTAATAGTTTTGGTCATTTTTAATTACATACTTGACAAATAAATGGTACTTACTCATAAATGAGTATGCGCTCCCTTTATTTAGAGCTTAACAAGATATAAAATATTGAATAAAAATATAAAAAAAAGGTAAGTAGAAAAATACTTGACTGTACTTTTGTGGCTCTCATTTGTAGAATCTCTCTGTAATGTTTGACACGCTTCTGAGTGGTAGAAGAGGTAAGTGGTGTTTGAATACATTTCCCTCAAAATGACAGTATAACTGTACAACAGCCCCCCACACACCGACACCTCTGGGCTGTGACTGGACACACATACTGGCTTGCCCCACCTTTTCCATTTCTCTTTCCATGTATGCTCTGTTGACCTTTTTCATCAGCAGGATGTTTTACAAAGTCGCCAAAGAAACACAACTCATGTTTTGAACTTTTTTTCCACCGGTGATTCTGTTTTTGACAACAACAGGTGAGCCGCCTGTGGAGGAGGCTTGTTGTTAATGACATAGCCGATCGAAACCTGGTGCACTTAACAAGCTTTTAACATTAAACAGGAGAGGATGCATCACAATCACTGCATTTGTCTTGTTCCATCTTGGATGTCATTAAAGGTTTGACATTGCTGACAGCTACTTCCTCTTTCTCAGTCCATTAGACGGAAAATAAACGATAAAGAATAATATGAAACGATAGGCATTTTTCTATCGTCAAACAATAAATGTTTGTCATCCCTAATTTTTAGTTGCAGCCCTGTCACAGGGCCAAGCTAGCTTTGCTCGCTGAAGATTGAACAGAATGAAATTATGAAAATCATGTTCTCCTGGCAGACAGGGAACTGCTCATTTGTTACTTTGCTGCAGCTCATTGCAATGCATGCAATGAAATTAGAACTCCTGGGGAAGCATCCATCTGTAGGCATGAATAGAAAACCACTACAGCCAAGATGTGAACAACTATTGTTTTTCCAATTAGCATCTGCATTGAGTATCTCTTAAGATGAAACATGAGGATATCAATCCAAAAGTAACAGACATAGACCAAGAGGTGCAATAACGCTACTGATGTTAATGACGACAGAGTTTACTCTCCACAAAATGCCGAGCTCATCACAACAGATCAGATCCCAGAGGCAGTTCCGTAGCGTTGTTTGCATTGTGCATGCATCGAGGCCGACAAACAAAAAGAACATCTCGTTAATACAGATTTGTATCAGCTGCAGTCTGTGCGCAAGCTTTAAATAGAACGTCAGGCTGCTCGTTAGGCAACCGCCCATTATATGACCCTGTGGCATAGTACTTACTGAAGGTAGAGGGCTCAACAGTAAGTACTGGCCCCTCCTGCTTAATGTAGGCCTACTAGTGATCTTTACGATGATAAACAACAAGCCTCCTCCACACGCAGCTCAACTGCTGTTGTGAAGTCGCAGGTAAAAAAAATTAGGGCATGACATCAAAGATCTGTTGATCTTTACAAATCAAGACTTGATAGAGTGATAACAAATCAAATCAATCATGCTTGGATTGACGGATTTGGACAATCGTGACACCATGGGTCACGTTCATCAAATACTTTCCGTTATTGACTGAATTTTTCTAAGAATGAAACTTAACATTTCTGAATTAGGACTTTTTTTCACTTTGGAATGTTGAAAGCTGAACTAATTTAGGTTCAATAAGGGATTTGACAAGATCTGGATTCAATAAAATGCCATCAAAGTCCAATCCTAGTTTACATCATTACCACGAGGTAATTCTGTGAAGTCTTTTCAAAATCAATCTGCACTTAAACCACATCACCAGGCAATAAAAATGCAATACCAACAAAACTAATGCAGACTTCAATTTAGTGTGATGGATTGAACAACTCAATAGTTTGGCGACAGTCTTGAACAGCAAAAGCCAAAAATAAATTTAAAAAGTGTATGGTTTGCAGAAATGTTGTGTATATGTGATTTGTGGTTGTGAAGCATACTTTGCAAAAGCTGGTCCTTTAAAATACCACTAACAAAATCCTTCACAACAGCTTTCCAAGATGTCTTAGACGGTCTAGAAAGTCTTTTAACATCTATTTTCTCACTGAAGAAAAGACAGACAAGGTCAGTTTTCTCGGCAGTGAAAGTAGGTTGTGCTATTAAAGCCTCAGCATTCCCTTTTCTAGTATCCACATACTGAAAGCAGTGTGCTCTTCACCTACTCACTGATGGAGCTAATTAACAATCATTCTTAGGGAGTCTAAAGTTTGCAACAAGTGGGTGTTCAGAACAGTGTTTCAGTATCAAAACCAACTTGTGCCAGAACTTGCATGCTTTGATCAGCCAAAAAAGTATTTGATCAGCATTTTTTCAGTGCAACACAATAGACAACATTTCACAAATACCACCTAGCTCTGGTCTATGTCAGGTTTTACAAGCACAGTATTGACACTCAATAGCAGGCCAGATTAGAGGGAGAAATTAACACCAGCAACCAACCAAATAATGGAAAATTTTGGCTGTGTTTTTCTGCTCTGTCATACAATCCAGCAGGTACAAAATATCCTTTGGATGTCCTGGCTTCTTTTGAAAACGAAAGAATACTCCTTTATTTACTTTTCACTCTGGCCCGCAACAAAACAATTACTTGCCTTTAGTGACTAAAATACTGAAGACCTGTTGCATTTATGTATGTGCCAATAAGCACAATGCTATTATGTGAAAGCTGACAACAAGGCAGCAGCAGAGAATATATTAGCAGAACAAAGCTTAAGAGTCAACCTGTGCAACCAAACACAAGATTCCTGAGAAGCCCAGCAAGAGATTCCCAGCACAGCAGCGTGGGAGGGAAAGAGCAACGATCAGTATACGTCAAGTCATTTTAATGGCAAAATCAGCCATCTCTGGAAACTCTCCAGACTGAGAACATGCAACCCGAGCACCTGACAAGCAATAAGCTGGGAGGCTGCAGAAAGGCTCTGACCCCAGATGATCCCAGACCAGAGCTGGTATTTAAAAGAAGACATGTGTGGACTCACGGTTTTGAAGTCGCTGTGGCTGCACTCCTGGCCTTGGTAGCGGCAGTAGAGCATCATCTCTTTGAGGTCATGGCCGACCCTCTCGATGAACTCCTTCATGCTAAATGTCTTGGGCCTGTAGGCAGTGAAGTTGGCTTTTTCCTGCAGGAAAGCCAGCACGTCAGGCTCAGCCAGGTGCGGCTGGGGGATTGTCAGGTGCACATCAAGCAGGGCCAGCAGCTCTCCGGCATGGTAAAGATCGTTGCGCATGAGGCGGCTGAAGCGGTAAGTGTTGAGGTTACAAATGGTCACAGCAGGGAAGACCAGGCTGCTTGACACCACAGCATCCACGCTGGTCACATGAGGGTAGGAGAGGAAATAGGCCAGGCGCTCAGCGCTCTCCAAGGCTAACAGTCCCAGGCAGGCCAGCAGAGCCGCAGCCCACAGCAAGCGGCGTGCGCTGGGTTGACCATAAGGGAAGATGAAGCGCAGACCGTGCAGCGTGCTGTTGTGAACAAAGGCCTGCCAGGAGGTGGGGTGCTGGCTGGAGCTCTCTTGGCTCCCCTGACTGCCACAGCTCTCCTTTAGATCCATCATCAGCCCTCCAGCCTGTCAGCCAGGGAGCCCCGGGTGCACTCACACCTGCACAGACAGAGAGGGTAAGTCAATTAAAGAGTTAGATTTGCAATCCATAATCATACTGAACATATAGATAAAACAAGAGAGGAGCATGAGAGAGAAAGAGAGAAAAAATGGGGAGGAAAATAAATGCAGAAAAAAGACAAAGAGGAGAAAGTAAGAGGCCAAGATCTCCACAACCCAAATAACTACTACAGAGAGTAAGAGACAGAGGAGAAAGATGCTCCCTCAGGGCATCTCTTTCCTCGCCACCTCCACTCTCAATGACTCCCTTGAGCTGAGAGTTACTGTGGCTGCCAGCCTGCCTATGACTGCCTATAACACCCCCAACACACACACACACACACACATCCTCTGTCAATTTCATTGACAAAACTCCTAGAGGTAATTCCTCTGTGACACCCAGAGCAAGAGGTGAGAGTCACTTAAACCGCAAGCCAATCAAAGCTGCCTCTGTGTATTTAACGTCCCAACTCATCTCCATTCAAAAACACACACACTAACGCAGTAACTCTCTCCTGCATAAGTGTGCACGCAGGTTGACACAAACACACAAACAAGTCCAGGCTTTTCAGGATCTCCCGTGCCCCCAGCTAATGACAAGCCTAAGCACCTCTCTTGTTCAGCCTAGCAAGAAGACATCCAGCCGGCACGAGTGTGTGTGAGTCTGAGAGTGCACGTGTGTTTGTATGTGTGTGTGTGTGCGTGTGAAAGGGAGGGAGAGACAGAGAGAGAGCGAGAGAGAGCGAGAGCCGTTGATGAACAGAGCCGCTGGTTAGTCTTGCATGCCGGTCCAAACTCCTCCCGTTTTCTTTTGGCCAGATACATCCGCTTTCCCTCCTCTTCCCAGCTCATCTGTGGCAGCGGCAAACAGCGAAGCCGGGAGAGACGGGAGGCGCACACACCAACACACATGCTCGCAGAGAGAGAGAGAGCGAGAGGGAGAGAGGGAGAGAGGGAGGGGGGAGAAAGTGAGGGAGAGAAGACAACGCTTTCCTCCCTTGCTCTCTCCACAGTAAAGTCTCTTTTGAATATGTTTCCTCCCTCCTCCTCCTCCTACATCGCCACCTTCACTCTCATTTGTCTCTCAGCCTTTCATATTTCCACATCTCGTCACCACAAACGAGTGATGGAATGATGGATACAAAACGGGAAGCTGTCGAAGAGACAGATAGAAAGGGGGGAAAAAAGTGGTGGCTGCTCGGTCGGGGAGGGGGTGTGTGTCAGGGGAAGTGAAGCAGAAGTGGAGATGGAGGAGGTTGAAGGGAGGGATGAGGACAAAAATAAAATAGGGAAACTAAAAAAAAAGAGCAAGCAAGCGAAGAAGTGTGGTCACACGGTGTGCGGCGATGTCACACGGAGGAAAGTAAATCAGACACATAACGTCACATGCACAGGACAGGGATTAAGATATAAAGGGAATAATAAGTACGCAGTGTGCGTTTCTGTAACTATGAATAGATTTCTGTAATTTGAGGCATTTTGTTTTTGTGAGTAACTGTGAATTATGGGAGGGAGAAATAAAACTAAATGATGCTGGATTTTTCAACTAGGGATACACGATAAGTATTTTTTCATTGATTGGAACCTACTTGTCATGTCAAATTTCACATTTTTGTATTTTTAAAAAGAGGTTCATAACCTGTAGTGTATGTACTCCTGAGGTTAGGAAAAGATCAGGTGTCGTGAGCAAAAATGGATCTTTTCATGTTTTATAGGTGTAATAAGATTTTTTGTGTTAAACCCCGTTGACTTTTTCCCTCCTCTCTGAACCCTTGTGGCCATGTATTGCAAATTACAATTGTGTTGTCTTCCTTAGAAACTGTGAAAACACCGGTGACAACATGTTTGGTTCTCTAGTTTACACTGTGTGGCTCTACCAAGGTTCAGCAGTTTGACGTCATGAGCATCACAGCAACGTGCTGCACTTCTTCTTCCTCCTCTTCTATGTGTTCGCTGACTGATCGTGTTGGAGTGTGACGATGCAACCTTTGTGTTTTGAGAAGTGCAACACAATCCAGAGTCTATACAGGGCATTTTATTTTGAAAATTGACCAGATTCTCTATGCCGTTCCTGTGTCTGACTTCCTGCCTGACTCGATCTGCTCTGTGCAGATTGACGCAGCTTCTGTCAAAAATAGACTCGGTGTGTATTCTCCACGGAGCAGAATGGAGAGCCGCTTCTGGGATGCTTCTGAAACGCACCACAGCACATGGTGGAATCAAGAGCATTATCTAGAATGGCAGCGATCAGCTCTGACGCCCGTGCCGTAGTCGGAACGCAGCGCAGACGTGCTCGGTGGAATCCTCGGCTAACAGTTTAATGGATGATGTTCTTTCTGGATGCAAGAAATGTTGTAAATGTTTGTAAGTAACAAATGGAGCAGCAAATACAGCTTATGTCTACAGCATACGTCAATTAAGTTCGGCAATATGCAGCACCATAATGACTTACTGGAAAGCCACTTGACTATATCTATAAAAATTATAAAAACAAACACAAAGAAAATAAATGTGGTATTTATATAAAGGTGAGAAAGGTGAAAAAATCTTTAAAAATCTATAATAATCAATAAAAATTACATGATTTGGTGTATGGTGTGGAAAACCCTATACGGTATTACGAACATTAAATTAAGTTTACATTAGTATAACTATTTATTTTTGTCAAAAAATTCTATTTGAATTAAAAAGATATTTTCTTACTCTTGGAAAAAGTGAATGGATGACAGGCTGAATTACAAGCAAAGCCACCATGCACACACATGTTTACTGTCTCATATTGAGATTAACGGTGATTATGTTCCAAAATGTCATGTGGATCATCATTATCAGCAACACTAATTGGCACTACCCACTAACTCCCACATTACAGTGATTAGTGCAATACCTCTAAACCTAGTCACAAGCAGACAGTCTCACAATAGAAACCTATAGTTAGTAGCCAGGGTTTACAATCATATTCAATTTAGGAACCCGTAATTTACTCATAGTCCAACCAACAGTCGAACAGTGAAAATACTGACACACACACACACACACACACACACACATCATGAGTCGGTGGACAGCCCTCAACTCAATTTAAAAATTCAGGTTTACTTTTGAGAAATCTCAGCATGCTCTGAATATTTTATCTTTTTAAAATAATTACAGAATACCACCAATTAAGTGTAACCAGCCCACATGAAACAGCCTGTCATAAAAATGTCTTCATATGTTCTAAATAAAAACATTCAGTCATTATCCAAGTATGAAGAGTGCAGTTTAATTAACTAATGTTACATTGACTGCCATCCTATGCCACCATATAAAGTGGCTAATAATAATAATAATAATAATAATAATAATACTGACGTGTACTGAATAAAGATTTAATAAGGTGTGGAGTGTCGCTGTACATTTTCTAAGTACTGTACTTAAGTACAAATTCAATTTTACTATATTTGAGTATTTTCATTTTCTGCTACATTATACTTTCACTCCACTGCATCTCAGACTGTACTGTGTTGTATTTTATACTCCACTGTTACAATGTCTTAAAGCCATGAACCATACATCTCCAAAGTTTGAATCTGAAATTTTCTGATAAACTGAAGGATTAAATGTCCCTTTACAGGTTGAGAAAATTCCCTTCTTAATATATATAAAATAATAAAACCAGGACTGTTTATCCATATTGATGATAGGTTCTATATATACTGTTTTTCTTCACTATTGGAAAATTGACTTTACAGAGGCTGACTTTTAGCTCTTTCCAACAACTAAAAGCCAAACCGAGATTTACTCTTGTCCGGTCTCTTGCTCGGTCACTCTTTTTCTCTTCCTCACCTCCTCTGACAAAGTCTTCCTCTGTCTCTTCGGGCGCCTCTGCCATGACGAACATACCGAACATGAGCTTCTTCTAGCTAGCTGAAAGGTTGAGTAACTGCCGTAAAGAGTTGTGTGGTCACGTGACAATGTCTCCGGGACGCTACCTCAAAGTTACATCGTGCAGTATCTATAATAATCATTATTATCAGTTATTAACCATGAAGTTATTCCTTCCACCAATTAAGCTTTAGCTAATATTTGCTAGCCGTTTCTTCCTGAACACCTTCATACTCCACGCCAGCTAGCTTAATTTTTAGATAATTAACGCTAGGTAGCTAGGAACCGTTAGCACAATAGTATGTAAACGGTAGTTAAACACTCCTGTTTGTCTAATATTATACAAAGATGGTATTGGTGGTATAATAGTTTTTAATTATGTGTTTTATCAGGCTGAAAAGTTCATTTCGGCCTCATAGCCGTCGAAACCTTAACTCCAGTTAGGCTGATAGCTTAGTTTAGACAGTTTTGCTAACGTTTTGTATGTAGTTAAACTGAACTCACCTGTTGCCGTAGGGGACGTCACGGTTCTGCGGCAGGTTGGTGCTGCTGAGCTCCTTGTTTTAATCCTCCTCATTTTATCATCTTCAAATAAATTAATTTCTTAACCAACTTTGTTTGATGGCGCACTGGAAATAACTCTTAAAGGGACACTGAATAATATACAGACATCACTGCCCACCTGGAGATAAAATACCCAAACTGATAAACCAATCAAACATGGCCGACAGAGGATGATTTTTTTTTTAATGAAAGGACAATAACGACATGATAAAAATAAATTGAGGTTAATATAGATAAAGAAACCTCACATTAAACTGGCATTCTGAATGATGAGCAAGGAAATATGACATTTAACTTTTGGAAAATTTCGTGAGAAACGCATGTAATAGGCCCTATATATAACTTTATTTATTTATTTCCTCAGCTCAATGTTATAGCATTTAATAAAAATCTGAATTATTGTGGTGTTTTTCAAAGTCTGGCTTGTACCATTAAGAAAAACAAAACAGTGACTCCAGTATCATCTGTTCAACACTCTGTAATGTAAGAACACATTTATATGAGAGGCTTAAAGTTAATGGACCCGTCACAGACCAAACAAATATGTCGCATTTTCACAACTTCCCCAATAAAATCAGATAGATTATATCACAATTACACGTGATTAATTTGTATTCATATTAGGTCGCCTTTACTTGCACTATTCTACAGTGTTTGATGTGTAGGAAATCTGCCCATCACAGACACCATAATTAAAAGTATAACAAGAGAATTTCATTTTTATTTTCCTGTCAAACACACACTCATTTACACCCACACACACAATCCTACATCCACACACACACACACACACACTGACAATTGATCACACAGTCTTTCTCCCAAATGAAATTTGCTGTGGTCCCAGACAGCTGCAGGGTTTGCTGGTTTCTTAACAGCTTAATTAAGCAAATCTCCCCTTTTTTCCACCGAGGTAATGAGTGCAGTTTTACAGGGATTTAACAGTCTCCAGAGTTGAAAAATAAGGATTTATGCTTTAGCAATCTTATCTGCCATTATCCATCCAGCCAAATTTCCATCCACAGGATTATTAAAGGCAGAAGCCTGGTTGGCTTTACCAAATTCTTCTTTTAATTTGCAAGGTACTAATGCTAAAACATTCTGAAATAATACAAATTTGCCTTCTTGACTTGGATTAATATTATCAAAGCAAACGTATACAGTACATGCAGAAGAAGCAGCAGCTTTATTTGTCACATATAATCCTAAGTACAACGTAGTGAAACTTGTTCTATGTATTTAACCCATCCTTGAGGAGCAGTAGGTAACACCGTACGGCGCCTGGGGACCAGCTCCAGATCTAAGCCAGCGTCTTATTAAACCCACCATGGGCTACCAGATTTATTTACAATCTCGGCATCCAAGTACGTTGCACTCTAGTGGAGGTCTGAGCACCATTCTTGCATAAAATATTCCCTCATTCGGTGTTTTGATCATCATGTCCGACGTGTTGCTCTGAAATCTCCCACTGGTGGTGAGCTGGGAGTGTTTGTGAAAGACACGGCAATTTATTCACATCATTTTCATTTTCATCAAACAGTTCAGTGACCCCTCCTGCCCCGTGTGGAAGCATCGGCGTTGGCTACCTTTCTCCACACTTCAGGGTTTTCCTTTCATGCGTCACCCATCTGTGTATAAGCAGCACACTGTATGTAAATATATACATACACTATTTATAGTTTAGAATGCATTCAGTGAACTAGTGTGCAATGGTAGATTGAACATTCCTGTAGCCGTTTTGGTGCTTTCAATCACATGTTTTTCATCAGTAGATGGAGTTTACACAGTTGTGATGAATTTGTAGATGTTCAAATTCCCAATTCTTCTCAGCACTTTGGCCCAGGAGCAGAAATTCAAAGTTGAACCTTGAACTCGGAAACATTTTTTTTTGACGAGCATAAATTTGATATGATCAGAGTTCCGGAGTAGCAAAGTGGATCTCGAAGTCCAGAATGACCACCAGAACCTCAATGTTTAAACTAATGTAGATGAAGATCATGCAATATGATCAAAACTTAATAAAAGCTACTAAACTTGAGATGAGATTGTTTCGTCAACCAATGCTTCTCAGAGTTTGTGACTTGTTTTTGTTTTAACTTACATGGTTAAACTTCCACTTTTGGACCAATTTCTCTGATTTTTATATATTTGCCAGAATTTAATAAGGTTATATGACACTACTTGTTATTGGTCCAATTGTTATTAGTGTAAACATCTTGGCTAGTTTCAGTTTTAAGCAAAGGGCTACGCTGCTTTTCTTTCATACCGAACGTTAAGCATTTTTCACTTAAGATTGCTATTTTAGAGTCCTCAACCACTTCACTAGAGGCTGAACAAGATGGGGTGTTGGATATTTCAGAACCCGTCCGTCCAAATCTCAGAGAGTTAACTATTCTTTACATCAGAGATGAGAAAGCTCCCTTTCCTCTTGAGACTCTAAACCCGAGTACACCACAGATTACAATCTTCTTTTTCTGGATCGATAGGCACTTCTTATACTATATGCATGACAGGACTTTATACTTTCTCACCATCTTCATGAATTACATAAAATAACAAGCTCTTACCAGAAGATAATTAGGATGTGTAAGTACCAGAGTTGCTGAGACTGGGCGGGGGGGGGGGGGCATTGACAATGAATGGCAAAATATTACAGAGTGTGAGCAA
>JBBPCS010000672.1:11337173-11396377 GCA_037974645.1 Hollardia meadi
CCCCCCCCCCCCCCCCCCCCCCCCCCCCCCCCCCCCCCCCCCCCCCCCCCCCCCCAGCGACATGGAAGCGCAAATGAGTCCAGAGTGTGAGCAATAGCTGCAGACTTGCTGGAACCAAGCCCCACTTTTGTGGTATTAATTGGCAGATGTGCAGATATGAGGAAGAGGAACCCCCATCACACTCACACCCACATAAAGATAGGCCGCTCCAGAGACCCTTGTTCTGGTCAAATGAAGTTTCCCTCCAATTAAGAGTTTTATCAGCAGGTTCCTAAATGGGAGTTGGATTTAAGTATGCTCTCATAAGCTCATGAACTTGATTAATGATGTCCACCAGGACTTGAAGTGCCAACAAGGGTGTTAAATGCTACCCTCTGCTGGCATTAAGAGTAATGTAACATATACTGTGTCCTGATATACTGCAGTAGTTTCCAACTTTGCTTTGGCTCATCACCTATTTAAAATAAACTGTGTTTATTTGATGGTGGACACTGTTACCTTTGGTCTCTAAATAACCTGTGATGAGGGGTCACAACCCAAAATGATCAGGAACCACTAAAGCGGCAACCTCTAAGATTTATTTTGGGACCATTTTTCTAGGATCCTGAAACCCTGATTGGGAACCACTGATCTACGCTGTATACAGTACAGTCCTGAATTGTTTACACATCTACACAGATTTTGCTGTTTAGGCATTAAGCACCCCAGTACATTGGAGATGAAATGAATCAACGGCTGTGAGATTCCAGTTCTGACTGTTCACTCAAATATCGATGTAAACACCCACAAATTAAGGATGGTCTACCCAAAAGACAAAAACAGTTTGTGCTGCTTAAACTTTTTGGCTTTTTTTTTTTTCTAGAAACAGTGACCCAGTTACTCTGGATAATCCACACTTTTCATTCATCTGCAGCATAAAGTAGCTTCACCGAAAAGTGAGGGGTGTGGATTATACTGTATACCGTTTTTGTTTTTTTTAAAAAGACATGTTGCTCCTGAATTGTTTTAATGTCATTTCCCGGCACCACAAGTGAAGTTAAGAGACTCAAAACCTGGACAGTAAAACCAAAACTGCCCATAAGGCTCCACAAGGAGTAAGAAATTTGGATGAAACATCCCTTTAAGAGTGCCAACAGTGATGGACTCGTATCCATTTTTCTGAACTTTCCCCAGGTTTTAAAGCAGTAGGACTTCAGCCTCATAGTCATTGTACAGCATAATTTAAGATCCAATGTGCAGCAGCCAAAATAACAGAAAATGTGTCATGATGCAAACATGTATAGTCTGTACTGTAAGCCAAGTCATGACTCGCTCTACTCTGCCTCCGATTGGCTGATTAGGTTGGTCAAGTTTAGGATACGGTCACACATGCTTGAAATTAGAGATCCACATAAGCGAATTCATGTCTTCCCTTTGCGTAGAGCTCAACATTGCTAAACTTTGATGTGAATTTCACCTCAGCGGGTGATGGTCACACCCCCAATTTAAGGGTTATGGCAAGAAAACCAGGGTAAGCCAATCAAAGGCAGAGTAGGGCGGGTCATGCCTTTGCAATCCTCTGCAAAAAAAAAAAAAAAAAGGCGTACTGCAAACTGTAATTACTTCAGCCAAACAACTAAGAGGAAAAAACATTTGGGTTGACTGGAAATGCACCCCATGCCATCATCCCCATTCACCCTTTTGAAGATAAAGCAGGAAATTTATGCAGCTGCATTATACACCAAACGACAAAGAGGCAGAGGATTAACCTGAATCTGTTACAGTGGGGCGGGGTAGTGGAGGAGTCTGGATCTGGGGCTTAGATCCTGTTGGGAAAGCAACCATAAGAGTCATTTAGTCACAGTGCGACTCCACCCTGGTGCTGTGGCTCGATGCAAACAGGGCTGGGTAAACACATTTTGGTCAGGGAAACCCCACGGGACTCTGAAACTACTTCTCTGCAATCCCTGCCCCGAAAATCCTCAGATACACCTCACAATGCATGATAAACAAGCCCCGGGTCACAGTTTATCCACTCCACTCTGAGGCTCAGGGAAAACAGCCACCACTGAAAATGGAGGGCAAGGACAAGAACGGACAGGGAAATTGCACCAGAGAAGCCTCACCTCACTTTCACTTTGCATGATTAGCAAATCAGTGCTGCGTAGATTAGTTCTCCATTTCAAGGTCGCTCAAGTAAAGTGCAACAACGGGTACGAATGAAAGAAAAGTGAAGGAATCGCATCGTTTCAACACACACACACTCTCAGACTAATTACAGTCTTTAGAAGAATATAAGATATACAGCTGAAATCACACAGCTGTATATTAATGAGCATGTGTTGACTTTGAGTGACTGCTTCTTATAACACATCGATCATCAGCGATGCATAGCAAAGACAAAGTAACAGCAAATTAACTCGACACTATTCACTGTGGTATTAACGAACCGGATATCGAACACAGCGGACTTATTAAGAAAGAAAATAAATACATTACAACATATAAACATTTAAAGTTCTTTAGTGGTGAGAGAATTATGATGTTAACACAAAGAAAGGATAACATGTTTACTGTCGTGAAATAGTCAGTGGAGACAGTCTGTGCAGAAGGTTTGCTGATGTAACGTTACATCAAAGGCTGTAGGTGTCCTCAGGTAACTCTCCCAGGAGCTCATCCAGGTCATCATCTGCACAACAGACACAGAAACATGGAACAATGTGAAATTCACATCGAATTCAACTGACGTGGAAGTAAAAAAATTTTTTTTTTTAAATCATCACATGACAGGAATTGGTGTTGCAGAGGTGGGAGTACGTCACACGTGCAAGTCCCAAGTTACTGTGGTGAAAGTCAAGCAAGTCACAAGTCAAGTCGTCCACAATTCTGACACGCTCTCCCAATTTTCAAATCAGTTAAAAGACACGAAAAGCTGAGTTTATTTTCAACATTAATGAAAACTGTTGTAGCCTGTTTACGGTGTATAAATCTTTATGACATTTTGCATTTTATGACAAGCGGATAACAAGAGCGAGATTGCGAGAGTTGCACACGAGAGAGAGATTCCTCGTGGCAACTTAGTACAAGTTACTTCTATAAGCAAACATATTGCTTAGACCAATTTACAGATATATCTGAACCCAAACCACGGAAACTGTTGTCGCCATACACTCAAAACTGGATTACATCACCGACTTAGAAAACTTCATCGACCACTACTACCTTCAGTGCAACATGCCGCACCGGCTCCTCACCCTTCACTCCGAAACAACGGACAGTGTTGATCCTAAATTATAATACAGCCATATGTCTGAACGACACTTTGTAAATCACCACAAACTCAAACAGATTTCCAATTACAAGAGATGTCCAGGCAGTCCACCCAGAGAGTTTATGTTCAAGCCACACCATTAGTCGCGTGTTCAGAAAAATAATCGGCACTAATTTGGAAGCTCGATTCACATTTCTTGATTTTAGCTATGCTTTCTGCCTAAAAAGGCTGTAATGGTCATTATACACCAAAAAGAAAATTGTTGTGTGGATGAACACCAACACTTATTTTAGACTTTTATATTGTATTTTATCATCCGTTTCCTGCTGTAACAGGTGACCTTGACCTCCCGGTGATCTATAAAGTCTTGCCTCATTTTTTATGATGCTAATTATTGTAAAGCTATTAAAAGCACACATATAGCACATTATAAAGCACAAAGTGTTAAAGTGCAGCAGTTTATCTATTGAAAGACTTACGCATGTTCTTTTCTCTAGCAGGCTTGATTACTGTAATGCCCTCCTCTCTGGTCGACCTAACGAAGCTATAAATAAGCTACAGATCATTCAGAATGCAGCAGCACTTTTATTAACCAAGACCAGACAGAGAGCGCACATCTCACCGGTCCTGAAGTCCCTCCATTGGTTACCTGTCAGTTTTAGAATAGATTTTAAGATCCTTTTATTGATTTTCAAATCACTCAAAGGACTAGCTCCCGAATACTTGTCAGACATGCTTTTAATGTCACTCAGGTCCTCTGGCACTTGGATTTTAAGTGTTCCGAGGGTGAGGACAGAAGAGCCGTCCTCGCCTGCCAGAGGAGCTGAGAGAGAAATCTTAAGACATAGCTTTTTTCAGTTAGCATCCTCGTAATTCATTTTATTTGAACGTACTGGTCTCCCTTATTTCTACATTATCGTTTTCCTGTGCACTGTTTATTATTACTGCATTGTTTCACCGCGTTGTGTTTATATTGTTGGGTTTTCATTGTTTTGTTAAGCACTTTGTATTGCGATTTTGCACGAAAGGCGCTATATCAATAAAGTTGGATTGGATAAGATTGGATAAATATGTATGCGTTGGCTGCTGATCAGACAAAACATGTAATTTAAGATACAAATTCAGGCTGTTAGATTGTATTGTGGATCCTTGTATGCATCTATTTGTTTTTGGTTTTTTTGACTTTTTCTGACTGAATAATAAAAAGGGGGGAAAAAAAACAATCAAAAATGAAAACATTGGTTAGTTGCAGCTCTAGTGCAGAACAACACAATCAGAAGCTTCTCTGCTACAGTTAGATTGGGTTCTGGGTCAGCGAGTCAAATGCTAATGTCTCAAACTGTTGCCAGACGGTGCTGCTGTTTTATTCAGCAAAACTTCATTTTAAAGTCTGACATTTGGAAAAAGCCAAGATGTAACTAGAATTAATCCGCCTCATCACCGTGTTATTACACACGAGGGGTCTCACCTGAATCCCAGCATGAGTCCTGTGGTGCTGGGGGCCCAGCAGGCTCTTGGGGGCCTTTGCTGGAGCCGGCTTTAGTGTCTCTTGAGGCTCGGGGTTCTGGGCCCCCCTCTGTGCATTTCCTCCGCTCTTGTCCTTCGTCATCGTCCTCCTCAAACACCAGGTGCATCCGAGACACAGGCTCCCGGGGGACGCTGGGAGACCGAGCGGGTGACAGCAACATCGGCTCCTGGACAGAAATGGAAACAAGATGTCTGGAGGGGACGGCTGACAGGTTGACAGATTTAATATTTGCTGGTGTTCAGCTGTGCTATTCTTGTTTTCAGCTGGCAGTCGCGGTGCTCACCAGGACGAGCGGCGGGAGCTGAGTGGAGGACAGACTGACACCATCAGGGGCGTAGATCCTCAGCAGGTTGTTGGGTGTCACGTTCAGGTAATGGTTTCGATGGGAGGGGGAAAACACACCCACCTGTCCACAGTAGGAGCAGAGACGGAGGACAAACACCATGAATGCTTTTAGTTTAAGCTAAAGAACTAAAAATGCAGTTTTCATCGTGGCTGGAGTTAAACGTTTTAAGGAATGGCAGCGGTGAGTCTTACTTGTTTGAGCAGCAGGACAGCTCCAACCTTCAGCTCCTCCTCTCGCTCCTCTAGGAGACGCCGATGCACTGTTCCCTGAATCTCCCCTTCAGTCCAAAATATTACAAGCAGAACAATGAGAGTAATTATCAGAATGTACGCCAGGTAATCATTTCAAGTCCAAGTTGTTCTTAGTTACAATTGACTGATTATTTTAATTTGAATAAAATATAACGCCTATAATAATACAGATTAATGGGGGAGAAACAATCGAGCTGCATTTTTTTTTACAGGTATGTGACTACTTTGTTATAATTTCGTATCACTCCATCTCCACTAGATTTCTCCTGAGGGGTGGCTTTCCTGTGGTTCAACTTCTTCCAGTGTGAAGTTATTGTTCTTTCAAAGTAGCTTCCCCAACACTGCTCAGAAAGACAATGTCCTCAACCTTCCCAAAGCCCAAGATGACACCTTCAAATTGCTTCCACACAATCTGAAACCTTTAACTTGGTGATTAATTTTCTTTTTTCAACACTAGCAGAGAGTCACCAACAGGCTGATTGCAGCTGGTCTGCTGGAGAAAAAGCTGCAAACCTTTCAGCGGGTGGGAGGCACATTACTGACACAACGGCCCCTCGTGGAATCAGAAGCACTTAACATCCTCCCGCTGTTGATGCCAATCTACGGCAATTGAATCACTAACAAGCTCTCGAGTCCGGTGTTGAGTACAGCAGCATCCACTCTTAAGTGTTAATAATCAGTGCACCTCATGTGGCAGCTCTCTGAGGGCCACGGGAAACCAGCTCAGCTTAGAGATGGATCAGACAAAAGGGTGAAGGGCTTAAGAGAGAGGAGGGGGGGAGGGAGAGGGGCCTCCTGCTGTAGGGGGCAGAACACATGTGACCCAGACTGAGTATATACTGTATATAAACATATATCTGTGTGCAATCAAGCATGTTACTGTGGCTGCACTCCGCTCTCGTACCGGGTGGAGCTCAATCAGGCGAGTTGAGTCAGTGAGCAAATGTCAAATGTGAAGCAAAGCGCTCACAGCTCCCCCACCACCTCCATTATTCACCGTCACTAAACACGCGCCTTCGTAGTTTCTGTGGAGCCTGGAGTGTTTTTACCAGCTTCAAGACAGGACAGAGTGCGAGTGCATCCGCTACCTGTTGGGTCTTTAAACACAGCCTTGGCGTCAGCGTGCGTGTGGATGATGCTCTTCAGAAGCACAGCCATGTTGGGGACTTTGTTTTTTGCCAGCTGTTTCAGTGCCGCCTGCAGTGACGAGGGAAATAAAAACATCAGATTTTTTGTTACGTTACAAAAGCTCGGGCGAGTTTGCGTCGATTTCTACCCACTGTTACTTGTAGTGTGTAAACGTTTTTACAGCCGTAACGGTCCACTCACCGATTCAAGCAAAAAAGCGTCAAACATTTGTTGGTTCAAGCTACTAAATTTAATAAACTAAATAAAATAATTATATTTTAGGAATTTGGACGATTAAACCAAGCAGTTTTAAATTATACTGGACCCTTTTTTTTTGTAAACGATTTTCGAAGATTAGATTGTTCCAGAAAATAATCCTCAAATTAAGTGGATCATAAAAGAATTCCTAAACATTTCACTCAAACTGGGATCTCATCATTTTTGCCAGTGATACCTTTAGAAAATAATCAAAATCCCCACTAAGCCAGTATCTGTTTGAACCTGTGCTCGTCATGAAATGCAAGTTTTAATATTTCTGTACGCAACTTTGTTCAAATAACAGTTTTATATGCGTTGAGATAATTATTTTGAAGCAATGCATTAGTAGAATTTGGAAAACCCCTTGCGTGGTGCCATCTGGTGGTAGTATTGAGAATGCCACACCACTACAGATTATTTATTTATTTTAATTTAAAAGGCTGTTTAGTCATTTTGTCAAATCACTTTTATAACCGTGTTTATTAAAAACAAAAAGCTGCTCTGTTCACTTTTGGTTTTCACTATCTGTGTTTAAAAAAACAACCGCTGGGACCAGTGGGCATGTTGGGAACATGGTATTGTCCAGCCAGCAGACATGAGGAAGGCTGCGTTTTAATTTGTTTATTCATAAAAAAAAAAATTTTAGGAAGCTGAATGAACCTGAATGAGCTCAGCCAGCGTCCTGCCAGCGACTCTGACTGTGTCAACAGATCACGCCGACCCCGAGTTATTCCGCAGAGGTCCACCCACAGGGAGAGCAGAATAACAGCAGTCTCCATTAGGGTGATTGATTAGCAATCGTACTGTTCATAATTACAAAACACCTCTGGTAGAGCTCCTTCATTTGTCCTGATTATTCCAACAGACCTCCAGCAGTGACACAGTTATTATTATGATGGAGGAAAATAATGTTTTTTTTAAAAACCTTCTTGACCTAAATAAAAACTGCATTTCCTTCTGTTTGTACAATGACAACAAGGGAAACAGTTTGAGTATTTCTTCCATGTATTTATGTTTGTAACTGAACAATAAAACACGTGTAATGTCGTGGCAGGTCACCTTTCGAAGCACCATGACGACACTGTAGGAGTGCAGGAAGCACAAGGGGTTTCTCTCATCCAATCCCATCTCTGCCTTCATCGCTGCCCAGGCGCCGCCGCTGAAGTCGTCCTCCTCAGTCTGCGAGCTGGAACCCTTCGAGTCAAGTCAAACACACTCACAGACGGTCCAGCAGGATGACTCAGGATTCATTCACTCATTTAAGGTTCTTGTTTTCACATATAGAGCTCTGCGGGGTCCGACACCTGTGTACATGTTTATGTTACATGTTTTGTAGTCTCTGTTGAAGCCCATTTTACATGTAATTTGTTTTTACTCATTTATTTAAACTGTCCTTTGTCTCACCTGTCTAGTTTTGGTAATTTTTTTAATGTCTGCTAATGCTAATGCTAATGCATTGGTTTATTGTTTGTTTAATTTTGCTGTTATCGTTTTATTTTTCACAGATTTTTACTCTTCTGAAGCACTTTGTGACCTTGCTCTGTAAAATGAGCTATACTAAAAAAAAAAAACTTTACTTAATTACTAAAGTGATAGTTGATACCTCAAAATCAAAAATACATATTTTGTATATGTGGATAAATGGATGGATAAATAGCACTACAGGGAAGAGGGTTTGGGTTTGGGGAGAACTGTCCCTTTAAAAACGACAGTTACTTTGCTGATGACATTCTCTACTGTGCACAACTGGATTGAAAATATCAGGTTTATGTTTTTATTATATATTATTTATAGCTTTACTCTTTGCTCAGATTGTACGTGTGGCTCTGCTGCAATCAGCTCGAACACTTTAATGTGTGGTTTAAAAAAAAGGAAAATGATGAGTTATTGTTCCTCCTGTGCGTAAAAAACAAAGGAAATATGCGTGTTCCATGCATGTTTGGTCAGTTCCTGCTTCTCGTAGTAATAACAGGACAAAAAAAACAATTCTGTGAACGCACATCGATCCAGTTTCTATGTTCACTTCTATTCAATGTAGCAAAGAGGTGGAGCCTATCCCAGCATGCATTGGGTGAGAGGCAGAGGAGGCCATTGTGCCGTCACTGCTACTCCTCTCTTCTTTTGGGCACTTGTTCCGACTGATGATAAAAAAAAAGTAAAAATAAATATTTTTTTCAGAAGAAATTAAAAACACAGCGCTAAATTTAAAAGTAGGAATTTCCCAGGAGGACCCGAAGGCAACACTGAGGGTAGTTCAGTGTAGAGCTGACCAGCAGCAGCTATATGAGGAGAAGTATGGAGAACACAAGAGCAGTTGTGACAGGATGCATCAACCCGTAAACGATTGATCCAGTGTGGATATTTACTGATCTTATTTGTCTTCTATGACACAAAACTGAACATTTGGGTTCTGAACTGTTGATCAGACAAAACCAGACATCTGAATATGTCAATTTGAGCTTTGGGAAATGGTTCATGATTAATGGATAATGAAAATAATCATTAGTCGCAGCCCAAGTGTACATCAGTGTTTTGGTTAATACGTTTTCATAAGAGGGTAAAAATTCAGATCAGCTTAAAACAGGCTTTCCTGTGTTTTGTGCAGATCTGTCTCTGTTATTATTACCTGGTTTGGCACTCGGGCCACAGCACCGTGAGCAGGAATCAGAGGAACAGAAACCACTATTTCATCCAGGCTCTGGCCCTGCGGCTGAGAGAGAAGAATCACATTATTACATCACTCTGGGAAACCAAACACGTAACTGATACATTTTCCCTGACAGTCATTTCATTAGAGCTGAGGTGACAAAACTCAGAGCAGCAGCGTAATGAGAAAAGAGTCTATGAGGGTGAGATCTCGTGTGATTTGACTGCTCTGGTACTTTCGTTTCAAAACCCTCTACAACTTTCACAGAGGAAGTGCTGACTGAGACTAACCTGCTCCGGCAGGAGTCCAGCAGGGCCGGGGAAGCGTCGGGTCCTGGGCCGGTGAGACTCGGAGCGAGGCCTCTTGTTGGGAAGCTTACTGGAGGCAGATACCAGCTGCACCAGGCGGTTGGTGAGGAACGGCGTGTGAAGGGGATGAGGGCTCAAAGTGGAGGCGCACACAGACGTGGAGGAGGAGGGCGCTGGGGAGACTGTCTCAAAGAGGCCACGAGTCTGAGGGGAGGGTCCTGGAGTTGCCCATGGTCTCTGTGGCTGCTGAGGCCTGTTGAGAGGCCTGGAAATGGGGCTGGGAGCAGGGAAAACATTAGGACTCTGTGGAGGGGCTGACAGGAAAGCAGGACGGGGATTTGGAGATCGCAGTGGAGTGGAGAGAGTCCGAGGAGGTAGGTTATGACTAGATGAGCCAGAAGCCTGGCGTGCAGTGCTGAGCTCTTTCAGGCTCTGATCAGGTCGTATCTGAATTCCTCCACGGGACGGGGGTCGCAGCGTTTTGGCTGAAGATGCAGGAACGACCGCGGGCTCAGGTGGAGCTGGAGCAGGAGGATGAAGCGGCTGCCCCATCTGGCGATCGCACTCGTCCAGGTCTGCCAGGTCAACATCCCAATCATCAAAATCATCCGGAGCCTCACGAGGCTTCAGCGGCCCCTCTGTGCTGCCACGACTCTGTTGTGATGCCAGATTAGGCAGCGAGTTATTCAGTGCGGGAGGACAGGGGGAGGGAGGCTGAGCAGAAGAGGAAGAGGAGGAGGAGAGCCGTCTCAAACCCAGAGCAACAGTTTGTCCAGCAGCAGTGTGCGTGTTGCTCCTCGCTGTGCCATTACACAGGGCAGCTGATCTCTCTACAGTTTGCTGAGGGCGATTTTTCTCCGGCTCTCTGTGAGCAACAGAGGAGGCACGCAGAGCGCAAGATGACACCGCAGCTGCCACATCGGCTGGTCCAGACGCTGAGCGGACAGCCCAGTCTGTCTCCAGCAGGTCCTGACACACACACACACACACACAGAGGAGAGAGGGGGAACAGATGGAGGATCATTATGTTACAGAATGTGAGCAGACAGTTAAGTGACAGTTAAAATCAGGTGTGTTTGCTGGGAATCACCTCATCATCAAAGTCCTCGCCGATGCTGAACAGGCCATTTAATTTGCAGGTCTGTAACAGAGGTAACAACACACTGAAATGTCTTCACAACAATAAGCGTCCAGATGTGTGAGATGAAGACGGCCTGATAAACTAGAAAACGTGTCATGAACTAACGTGTTACCTGCGCGAACGTCTTGTTAGCATGTGTTAGCTTAGTTAGCTCAGATTGTTTTTAGTTTGCTGGGTTCGTTCACTTACCATCGCCGTCATGAGATATCGCGATGAAAGCTGCATTTATTTCATCCGTTTGGACGTGAGAACCGAACTTACAGAGACATCGAATGCCATTCAATGACAAAGTCGAAATATAGTTTGTTTTTTGTTTTTTTGCTAGCCAGCAAACTGAGTAAACTTCAGATGGAGTTGTGCTGCTGCTGCTTGCTGCCGCGCCGCCACGTTCAAACACGACGTAATGACGCAAGGAATGTTTTTACAAAGAGTATCGAAGAAGAGTGAGATGATTCATGATTCATCCTAACCACGTACGCACCCGCATTCCAGCTAGCCTCCTTTTTGTTTGATTTTAGCTAAACTGCGCCGTATTTTACTGATATTTCTGTACTCTCACGTCGAATTAAAACTACCGTAACGTCTAGGAGTGGAAAATACCTTAAATTAATCGTTCAGTTGAGACACAGGAGGTTAAATAAAAGAGGCTACAGTGTGGGTTAGCTGCCATAAATTGCTATTTATTAAGAACATATCCTTAGATTATAAAGGAAAGTAAAATGAGAGGACAGACAAGACAATGTTCATATTATATACAGACATACTATATATAAATATACAAAATAAGCAATTTACAGAAAATATAGACTATCAAAGACAACTATGTACATAAATTGAAGTTTTTGTTCTGTTGTACATATGACACAGCTGTATCTAGTGGTAGACTGAAAAACAAAGAGCTCTCACTGAGGTTCGCACATAACTAAACATGGTAATGTCCTATAACACATTTTAAAAGTTGTGAGGTCCTGTTTGAACTGGATCGGGAAGTTTCTATCTTAATATTTCTTGGTTCTTTGGTTTAGATGGCATACTGTAAGTAAGTACTGGATCAATACTGCAGTTTAGTGGCCATTTTGGGTATTACACGTGTCAGCTTGCATTCTGATCTATTAATAACTACTGCTGAAGTTGTGTTTGACTGTGTCCACAAAAGAAGGGCATTTAATTTGGAGTTCTCCCTTTGGAGTCTCCTTTATAAAACGGAAGCGAGACTGATTTATATTCTGAAAGTTTTCACTTGATGACATCTTGGACGCCTGTGACTCGATGCAGTTCCAGTGAAGGGTGAGTAAAGGCTGACATTTCTCTGAAGACTACTGCTTCAGAGGCAAGACTGTTGCTTTAGGGAGTTTTCTGTGGCTTTGTGGCTCAGACAAAACAGGAAAATGGCATAAAATTGTTTAATTCAATTCAATTTATCTTCATTTCAGACACATAGGTCACACAGCACAGCACAACATTTACTTTATAACCAGTCTTCTTTGTATAACTACAAATGTTAACTTTGTGCTGGGCTCACTTTAAGGTGTCATGTCAAAAGACACGTTTCCGTTCACTTCGTCCTCGCTGCGCTCTCTGAGACTGGAGCAGGAGTTTCAGGAGTGGGAGGATGCTAGGCGAGCGTTGGCTCACAGGAGATCCATGACCAGGGCCCCGCTGCCCCGGGCCCCCAGGCCTCCTCCCAGGCAGCAGCGCCTCCAGGAAGTCCGGGCCCCTCCGTCGCAGGTCCGGTGCAGAGACACCGCCGTCCACAACACCTTCATGTGTGGAGATATGAAAGGAGTGTATGCGGTGCTGAAGGACCCAGCGATGGTCAACGCCCTGATGGAGACGGTGCATGAGGAGATGGTGTGGACTCCAGAGATGGGTATGAGTTCAAAACCTCTGTCTCATAATCTTGCATAAATGCTATACATGAAAGCCTTTCTGTTCCTCTGTCAGGCATGTGGACGCTGAGCTCCAAGGTGAAGCAAACTTCAGCATTACGTCTGGCTGCCAGCAGAGGACACACAGGGTGCGTGGAGGAGCTGCTGTTTCGTGGTGCTGAGGTGAACGCTGACCCCGGAGGAAACACCGCCCTCCACGATGCCTGTATAGGCGGCCATGCTGTCTGTGTCCAGCTGCTGCTTTCTCATGGAGCAGAGCCTGAACTGCCGACTGCAGACGGGAGTGCTCCTCTTCACCTCTGCACATCTGCCCAGTCATTCCAGTGCGTGATAGAGGAGCTAACAACTAACCACTTAGTATCTATAATCTGTTCTCTGTTAGCCCCAGTTTCACTGCTGGAACCACTGGTGTTGAGTTTTCCTCAACACTTTGAGAGAAAAAATATAATTTCTTTCATGAAATGATAAAAAAAAAAAAAAGATCGATCCGAATAAGTGCCTTTTATTCCAGGTGTGCCGAGTTGCTGTTAGAGGGAGGTGCAGAGGTCAATGTGAGGATGAGGGAGTCCAGGCTCACCCCCCTGCACGTGGCTGCACGCCGCGGCCTGGGGGAGCACGTGGAGCTCTTCCTTAGACACGGAGCAGATGTGTTGGCCACGAGTCAAGAGGGGGAGACCCCTCTGAACGCTGCGTGCTCCGGTGCAGAGAGGCCCTCTGAGGCCGGCCGCTATTTACGTGTGATTCAAAAGCTGCTGGATGCAGGAGCTGACCCCAGAACTGCAGGCAAGAAGCAGCACACCCCCCTGCACAATGCCTGTGCAAACTGCAGCCCCCGGATTGTAGACGTCCTCCTGCGGCATGGAGCCAAGGCAGATGTTGCCAACTGCGCAGGATACACACCAATGGACTGTCTGTTACAGGTAGCTCATAATGAACGGGTGGGCTTCAAGGTTACAGTTAGTTAGTGAAGGTTCGAATCTAAAAGATCAAGTCGAGATATTATTTCTTTTCTGCTTGCTCTTTAAGGTGGTTGAAGATTACCCGGGCCAGCAGCTGGAAGCAACAGCGCGGTCACTTCTGAACCATGGAGCGAAGCCTGTCTCACCAAAGGTTGGATAAAACTACCACACTGAGACAATGTGATCGCTGATCAAGTAATATTTGTTGTTTTCTAATGCACATCTTGACCAGAGATGATTAAATGGTAAAAGAAATGGTTGAATTCCCACCTGAACCCAGCCTTAATCCTAACTGCAATTAACCATCTCTGCTACACCTAAACATAACATAACCTATAACCCCAACCGTGGAGAGGGTTGTTATAGGAAACACCGTTCTCACATTGTCATGGTTTGGACTTTCAGTTTGGTTATATTCTGCTTTCTTTTATAGTTCTCTCCTCATGTCCCCTATTAGCTTCCCTCCCGAATGTGTTTAAGTGTGTTCCCTTCGTTTATTGTCAGTTTGTCTGCAGTTGCTCCTTTTGCTCCTTCTGTTTCTCACTGATTTGTTCTTTCTTTAGTTTTTGTTCCTTCCCAGTTTTTTTGTTGTTTGAATGCTGTGTTGTTACTGAAGCTTGCTTTTTGTTTTGCAACCTGCTTGGTGTCATTGCATTTAAAAAAACAAACAAACTATTTAAACACTATTTGAACAGGTTCTGACACAAGACCTGCACTCTGTCAGCACTGAGTTGATCAGAGATACAAGGGTTTAGTCCTGACCATTTGTCAGGCTTTAAATTCACAATCTGAAATAAGAAAATCTTTATATTGAAGCCATGGGCTGAAAGAAGAGGAGCCAAGTGCCACATCAATAATTGATAAAACCACAAAAAGAAAAGAAAAACAAGAAAAAGAAAACTGGGAAGGGGCAGGGGGGCAGACTGAATAATACCAAGCCTCATATCCAACTGGAAATGTCTTCATAAGCTTAATAAAAAATACATACCAAAAATTGGAATGGAACATCTTAATGTTACATTTCAGAATGGTGGACACAGTTGTTTATCATGTAAATAATCTAATAACACAAAACATGATTTAAAAAAATCATGGCTCTGGCACGTTATTCATTTGTTTTGATCAATTCTGACAGACATGGATGAACCTCTCTGTAATCTGTCAATTTTTCTCTTTAATTTCATTTAGTGTGATTTAAAGTTCTCTCCAGTTGAATCTATTCATCAACAAAAAAAAAAAATCCTTTAAACAAGTTCAGACTTGACATTTGTCTGTCCTCTCTTCAGATGCTGAAGCAGTGTGTCCTCTCTGTCGCCACGCTGGAGGTGATGCTGAACTCGTACTCTTCCGTCCCCCCCTGTGAGTGGATGGACTCTCTGTCCACTGAGATGTATGAGGTGAGCTGTCGGCAGCGTTTCTATCGCCTCTTCCCTTCTTGTTTACGCTCCAGTTCTCCAGTGTTGTTGTTTGTCCCTCCCTGCCTCAGGAGCACCGGCCCTTCTTCGACTCGGTGCGTCAGCGGTGCGGTCAGCCTCGCTCTCTGCAGCATCTCTGTCGGTGTGCTTTACGCCAGCACCTCGGGGCCCGATGTCACTCAGCAGTCAGTAAACTGGACATTCCCAGCTCTGTGAGGGATTACCTGCTGCTGTGTAACGACGGCACGCTCCACTGACTTCATATTATGCATTTTTACAATATGGTGCCTTATTTTAGATTACAATAACCCATTTGTGTTACTTTATTTAAACTAAGTTGAAATGCTTTTAATGTTATTTGGCCAAGTGTACGTGAAATTATTAATAAGACTTTCAGATGGTATTACAGAAAATACAAATAAACACAACTTTACCTCCTGTTGGATTATTATTCATTTACTTTTTTATTTATCCTTAATTTATATTGTACTGTCTGGTTGATACTGTTGTTTTAAAACATTAGTTTTATTACATTACATGACTGTGCAACTAAGCTTACAGTAAATATATACATATTTGAATCACATAATATAGACAAATGGAATACCACGTTAGAAATTAGTTAAACTATATCACTCAAAGCAATAGTGATGGTAGTATTATGGTGAATGCATCTCACTTGTATTTGTACTTATTGTACTTATACTTCTACTCCACTACAATTCAGCGGCAAATATTGTACTTTTTACTCCACTACATTTATTTGATTACTTTAGTTACTAGTCACTTTGCATATTTAGTTTAATAATACATTTTAAAAAATCAATAAATATATTATGACGTAAAATTACAGATCAAGATAAAATTTTATTGATCTCCAAGGGAAAATTCAGAAGCTGCACCAAGAGATAAACTATATCAAGTAGTCAAACAACCTTATGACCGTTATGAACACATTGATAAATCAATAATTTAAATCCAATAATATACATTTTTCTGAAATATACCATTCTGCATTACGAGTACTTTTACTTTTGCTACTTTAAGTATATTTTGATGCAAATAGTTTTGTACTTTCACTTAAGTAAAATTTTAAATGAATGACTTGTATTTATATTTCTTGTGTTTATACACTCTCATAGGCCTATTACTAGTACTCCTTTCAACTCTGGTACTGGTACATGAAAAAGTACAAATGCATCTTGGACATAATACTGTGTGTAGATATAAAACACATTTCCATGATCCTAAATTACGGAAGAGGATTAGGGTCACGTGTGAAAAAAATTATTTGAGTTTGAGTTGAGAGATTTTTTTCTCATTCTAAGAAACATGTTTTCTCGGAATTATGAGTTTAAGGTCAGAATTTTAAGAAAAAAGTCTTAAAATTTGAGTTTAAAGTCAGAATTATGAGAAAAACGGTCAAAATTCTGAGGAAAAAAGTCAAAATTCTGAGAAATAACCCAGAATTCTGAGATCAATGTCAGAACTCAAATATTTTTTTCCACATGTGGCCCTAACCCTCTTCCATACTAAATAAATCACCAGCAAAGTAAATGCACACACTAACCTGCTCCTGGAGCAACAGGGATCACCCATTTCCGAAACGAGCGCCACCGCTGACCCGCCATGACGTCACGCCGCGTCGCCGCCTCTGTTTATTCTGTGGTTGTTAAGCTGCAGCTGCTAACTAGCATCCAGCCTCGTCTTCTTCAAACATGCTCTGACTTTACCGCTGGCAGGTAAGAACGTTTGATATCCACACCATGAAGACGCACAGACGTTCGCACGACCCCCGTGTTCAGCTCGAAAACTGTCGGCGACAAAACAAACCGAGCAGCGAGAGTCGTAAACAGCCGAAGGTCGTTTTTTTTCAGCTAGCAAGGCAGGCTAGCCCTTCCAGCTAACTTAGCTCGCTAACAGCAAGAGCAGCATAAAGTACAGCACAAGTTAGCAGCACAGGTGAGGTTATATAACTAACATTTCGTGTGACGGGTTGAATGTCGAGTATGTTGAGAAAACGGTGTCGACACGGGTTTGAACAGCTTCACAGCTACAAGACGCAGCTGTTGACCAGCCCCGAAAGCCGCAGCTGATCTTTATGTTGAGGAACTTTGATCAGCATGTCATCAATGACTTTTCCACATGCTAATAACTCGCAGAAGGACTTCTGCCAGCAATCCCGTGTGATCTAAACACCCACATGTAAATATTGAGCTTCGGAATATTGTTTTTAAAGTGGGAAGAGACGAGCAACGCGAAGAAACCCGAGGGTTGTGTGAACTCTTAATGAATGTGTTGTGTAAAGTAGTGTTGGCTCAATGTACTTCAGAGTACAACCATATCATTGCTGCAAGGTCAGAGCTTTTTAAAAAGATTTTGATAGTCTAATTTTGCCATCAAGTTATTTTTATTTTCTGTCAAAAACAAAAGAATCGGGAAGTAAAGTCATCCAAAACTTTGGGTGGGACGTATGGAGAAATCTTTCATCTTCTGTCACGTAACTCTTGTGACCCATATTGTGTAGAGCTGTAACAATTAGTTCATTAACCAGCCAGTTGATCCACAGAAACATAATCCCAACCATTTTATGTGATGGTGAAATTGTTATCTTTTGAACTGTGCTCAGACAAGTTATAGATACATTGAGAATTTGCTAATTAATCGATGGTGAAAATAAAAATTAGTTCCTGTAATATAATATATTATGATTTGCTGGAAATCCAAATGTCAAGCTATGCTCTAATCCTCTAAATCCAATATTGCCGTTAAGCAGTCCAATAGACACAATAGTACAGTAATGAAAAATCCCCAACAGTTGACATATGCTACAATGTTGTAAGTGAAAAAAGATTTCTGGAATAAACTTGACTAAAAGCTTATTTTTGTCTCATATTCCTCTTGTCTCCAGGCTTGGAGGACAGAGATGGCAGTGTTTGCACTGACCATGTTGGATGGGATGGAGGATGAGGTAACAGCAGCAGGCGGTGTGTTGCTCCTGGCCCTGGCCCTGGTCTTGGCTTGGCTCTCGACCCATGTGGCCGACCGGGGAGACCACATACTGGGCACCATCCTCACCGTGGGCGCTCACGCCTCTCTGATCGGACTGGGAGGCCACGACAGCTACAGCGCGGGGCCTCCCAGCGCCGACACCCCTGAACAGCAGAGTGCTCCGCCTTCGCAGGAGAACAAGCCGGATGACGGCGAGCCGGGGACTGAGAGAGGGGAGGGTGAGGGGACAGGGGAGGGAGCCGAGGGGGTCAGGACAGATCTCCTGCTGGACATACGGAGCAAACAGCCACAGGCTGGAAGACTGCACACGTCAGATGAGGAGGATGAAGAGGATGACGATGACGATGATGAGGAGGAGCTAGAGGAGGAAGATAAAAAGATTATAAAGCATATCCCAGTGTTGTCCAGCAACATCTCCCCCACCACTACCACATGCATGTCTGTCCGTCTGAAGTTTTTAAATGACACGGAGGAGGTAGCTGTTGTAGAACCACAGGATACAGTGGGAGGACTGAAAAGGTTGGTAAAACAAACCCCCAGACTTCTAGCATAGACTGGTAAATGCATTCCCCGAAATGTTTAAAACATTACTCCTTAAATACAGCTTTTAACAGCTCCTCTTTCTCATCTCTCTTCTCCAGTAAATACTTCTCAGGTCGGGAGCATCAAATAAAACTTATCTACCAAGGCCAGTTGCTGCAGGATCCCAAGAGGACTCTGTTATCCCTCAACATCACACACAACAGCGTGATCCACTGCCACATCTCCCAGGCCCTGCACGAGCCTATTGCAGAGGACGGGGCCCAGTCTGGGGCCGGAGCAGGTGTCGGGTCTGGGGTCTCTGGAGGATTCAGGGCTGCTGGTGTGGCCATCAGCACGAGCAGCCTGGTGGTGCCTGTGTTTGTGGTGATCCTGGCTGTGGTGTGGTACTTCCGCATCAACTACAGGCAATTTTTCACCGCCCCCGCGACCATCTCCCTCGTTGGAGTCACTGTGTTCTTCAGCTTTCTGATATTTGGGATGCACCGCCGCTGACAAAATCCGAGAGAGAGCCCACGCTTTACAGCTAAATGTTGTATTACAGCGGTCAGGGGGCATCTGTAGACTGGGACTAGTCTAAAAGGGGCTTGATGCTGCAGCAGACTGAGTTCCTGCAGAGTGTGTGTGGGTGGCGAGGTGAGCCTGTTTGTGCATGTTCCAAGATGAGTGATTGTACAGTATACCTGAGGTAAATAATAATCTGCAGTGAATGGAGTTCAGCTAAAAGTGAACCAATTTAGCTTTTTCTCTTTTATTGTTGCTAAAGATTCACACAGCTTTCCTGTGCGTCCTTGTTTTTGAGGCCATTGTTTCTGTGTTTAAAACATTTTAAATTAATTGATGAAAGAATCTGAAATCTTTTGGAACCACTCACAGTTGTGCTGTGTGCGCCAGTTGAAGTCTTTACCATCATTTTGTGTTATTTGAATGAATCACGCTCTGTATAAGCGAATATGGACCGTGCAGCTGCCTCAGCGCTAGGCTAAAAAAATCTCAGCTATTTTTGTTGCTCAAAAACTGTTATGTAGAAATAGGCTAATTTAAATAATCCCTAGATATGAAAATAGACACTTTTTGGAGGAGATATTGTAAATATATTGTGTATTTTCTGTAAATAAAATGATAGAATGAATCAGATGAACCTGCATCTGGCACTTAAAAGATTTGGAAGGGGACACGACCCTCCTGATTATGCTGGACTGCTGTGGCTTCAGTGATGTCTCAAATTAAAGCATTTCAAACCCGACCTGTTTCAGGATCTGTTTGCGGCCTAAAGAACGAAGCCTTTGTTTGGGGTTTTGTGTTTATTTCTATATAAACACCAGTATGCATGGCAGTCAAGAAAAATATATCACATGTTCATTTACAACAGTCATTCACACATGCATGGATTTGTGCTTATGCGTGAAAATCGGAAACCCACGACATCGCATTCGTTGTTATTGCACTCGTACTGCACAGAGAGCCACAAGAGAACATCAGCTGTTCGCTTCATCCACAAGAGGTGGCTCAAGAATCTAATCATATCTAGTATCTCAATAGCAGTTCATTTATCTTCAGTGCACATCACAAGACTTTACTGGAAAAAGATTCAAAAGGGCACAGTCAGTTACTACAGACCATGAGAGAAACAGAAAAAATGTTGATCATATTGGAATTAAATCAGACATTTAAGACACAACTGAATGCACTTAGGGACTGCATGAAAAATATTGGGGTTGGACTATAATAATATTTCCTTTGGAGGGAAAAGGGAAAGATCAGATAAAAACTTTTCCAACCACCCACATTTAAAAAAAAAAGAAGACAATAACCACATACGAGTCTCCTTATGTTTAAAAAGAACTTGTTAATTTGACATGTTTTCCGACTATGAAAGAAGACAAAAGTGTTTGTAGTTCTTCCGAATGTGAAAAGCTTAAATGTCGAGATAATGGCACATTTTCAGGCCGTCTCTTTTGGAAAACATTCAGTGTTGCACTTGGTCGTTCACATAAAAAGAGAGATCAAACGGTGACTTCTTTCTAATGAGTGCCACTGATGGAAAGCCAAATCTAAGAAAAGTCTGCAGCCCACAAAAAGCCTTTTCTGACTGACTACAGCTGAAAAATGTCTCAAAAAACCTGGACTGATGGAAAACTTTTCCAATTCTGATGTCAGAAAGGTTCGGGGGAGGGGTTTTTACACTGCCATTATACCGTCCACTGAGCACCACGACGGAGTTTACTGGCACCTTAACACTTCCTGTTTTCTGAACTCCTCTACCCGCTAACATTTTTCATATAGTCCCCAAGTTTTACAGCCATATCCTGATACACAAAACAAATCACACCATCCTTGCACACAAATATGCAGTTGTAACTCTACAACAGTAAAGAATTGGGTTTGTGAAGCCAATTTACAAGAGAAACAAATAAAAATACTTCTCTAAGACATCAACAATGAAAATCTATAAGTACAAGATTAGTGAGATAGTGCATCTGACCTCTAAAGCATGTCATATATCTTACAACTTACTGGTTATAGGCTCATAAGAGTCAGACTCATCACTCATGATCAGGACTGATGAGCAGAACGCAGCACTGAGCTACTGAATGTACGATGAGATCTATAAGCACAAACTGAGTCAAAATACACGAGACAAGTTTTGTACCGAGCGAAAGAAATTCACGTTGGATTCTTGATTACTTTTCCGTCTCACGCATCATACATGTACTGTACATGTGCCCCGAGAGCCCACAGGCTCATCAAATATCAAAATCTGCATTTACACACATATAATATACATACAGTATCACTTCATAGGCACTGACAAATAAAAACTTAAATATATTGTTGATGTAAACAACAGAAAAGTTAAATATTTAAGATGGCACACATACTCTCACAAATGTCACATTCTAGGATGCATAGTTTTATGAAAATGATTACACACACACACACACCCTCTAAACCACATACACACACACACACTACACCAAAAAGTGACGTTCACACTGAATGCAAGTCAGCATACAGAGGCACTCACACACAACTGTGCAATACAATGCTAGAGTTAAAACGCCACTGATGAGTACTCCAGTATACGTCGTCACGTGTCAACATGTCTACTCAGAGTTAAATGAACACGGAGTCTAAAAAGAGGGACAGGTCCCGGGACCACCAGCAGTGACAGAGTACCTGAAGGTTTCAGAAAGCCAAATCTAAGAAAAGTCTGCAGCCCACAAAAAGCCTTTTCTGACTGACTACAGCTGAAAAATGTCTCAAAAAACCTGGACTTTTTAAATTATCCAATATTTTGACTTGTCATAGCAGGAAAAAGCGCAGGTGCATTTAACTCATGCATTAATGAAAGTGGCTGTGGCTATGTTACGTGTATGAGTAAACCCCGTCAGAGAGCAAGCATGCACAGCGGCAGGGCCCTGAAAGGGAGTTTAGGGCTGCCACTACTCATTATTTTAATTATCGATTAATTCAAGATTCATTGATTAATCGTTTGATTTATGAAATGTTTAAAAAAAATTAAAAAAATCACAATTTCCAGAGCCCAAAGTGACGTCTTCAAATTGCTTCTTTTGTCCAAACAGCAGTCCAAAAACCAAACACTTCATTTACTATCACAAACGTACGGAAGAGGATTAGGGCCACATGTGAAACATTTATTCTGACTTTAATAGTTCCCACTTTAATTAAAAAGTCAGAATTCTGAGATTAAAGTCAGAACTCAAATACATTCTTCACGCGTGGCCCTAAATCGTCTTCCGCATAAATGACAAAGAAAAGCTGCAAATCCTTTCATTTAAGGTGGAACCAGCAGATTTGACATTTTTACCTGAAAAACGACTGAAACAATTAACCGAGTATCAAAATAGTTCTTTTGATCAACTAATCGATTAATCAACTAATCATGGCAGCTCCCTTAATATCATTAATTTTTCCCCTGCTATGTCATGTCAAAATGTCATTTATGTGTGTTATTTAAGGTGTCTTTTTAAGGGTTTAAAAGTATACTCATACTCAAAAGTATGTGGACACTGCAGTCCACTCCCCTTTGTGTACTTATAGTCCGAGTCTGTTTTTCATGGTTTTGTTCCAATTAAAAGTAATCTCAATGCTCCGACATGCAACCACATTTTAGCTCATAATGTGTTTCCAACTTTGAGTCGACAGTTTGGGGAGAAGAACTGGAACGCCGACCGTAAGGCAGACGTCATCACCAAACATCGGTGGCTGCACCCCTCCAAAACCACTAGAATAATCCGTAGAGATGGGCGGATGATACCGACGCTTGTTTTAACACATAGTTGCTGCTGAAGCCTTTCGTCAAGTGGAGAATATCATGAGACTGATGGCGTCCGAAGCTTCAAATGCCGCTGGTGCTTCTTTAAGTGCTTTCATTCAGTTTGGCAGCTAAACTATGTGCTTGGCGCTTTAGTGGGATGAGAGGAGAATAATGGAGAAACGTGGTGATCGAGTACATTAGGAAGACATAATCATGAGAACGTTTCCTCGTGATATCAAGTAACGATGTAATAAAGTAATAGGCTAATTTAATGAATCTTTCTCTCCAGATAGATCACACTTGGACTCGCATGAACACGAGCCCACTGTGGCACTCTGACTTAACCACACCATTTGACTGTAACATATTGCACGATAACATCGATATTAAACGGAGAAGATTTAATAACATGCAGGCGTCTTGCCGTCTTTTATTGCACACACACGAGACTGAAACTATTTCTATCAGCGAGGTGTGGTGGTGGAACCAGACTTGGAGGGCTGCTTTAAGTTGTGCCAGCCACCAGATGACGCCGTGTTTGCCGAGTTTGAAGCTGCAAATCTTTTTGGGCAGAAAAAGAAAGAACGCTTCACGAGGCTTCATCCGCCCATCACTAATAAGCAAAAGTGGGTTTTAGGGTGGAAATTTGGACTCTGTGACCAACCACAGTTTTTTCTTTTTAGAACGCTGCGTTCAAAATACAGAAGGAGAAATATTAATTAAATAGAATTTTCAAGGCTGAATGAATAAGAACTATCAAGTCATCCCATCCTGTTCAAGCCTAATAAATGTAAATGTAAGTATGAAAAGAGGGGCTTCATAGAGGAGGCAGGGGCTGCTCTGACAGACAGGGTTTAGGCTAGTTTAAGTCATCATAGATACTGGAAATAGAAGGTGCTGAGAGTTTGGGCCTCTTTTTTTTGGTCGATAAGCTGATATTACTCTGCGAGTTGCTGCTGCTGCTGCTGCTGACGCCTCCAGTCAGACTTCCTCCTCCTCCTCCTCCACTGTTCAAACCAAGAGAGGTCCTCTTCTTTTTCTTGGGCCTCCTAGAATCAGAGTGGTTGGTGCCTGTGAGAGGGACAGAAAACGCATCAATCGACTGTCTTTACAAAGAAAACGTCTTGTGCCAGTGTCATGCACGTTGCTCCCTTACTGGCTTTCGATGAGGCCGAGTCAGTGGGTGAGATGTCGGGGGAGTCTTCCCACTGCAGGCGGCTCATCAGGGTCTGTCCGTCTGGAATGTCGAAGCTGTCGTTCTCCACCGCGGCGTCCGCATCAGGCAGCAACGGCCTATTACATGAAACCCAGACAAAGAGAACAACTCGGACTGACCACACAGCAATAAAATGTCTATATACTGTATTTCTAATACATTTGGTATTTTAAATGAGGTCAAAAACTAATTAAAGGGGAGGTGAGATGATTAGAATCTCTACAGCAGAGTTATTGATCTGCACCAGTGAGGCGTTGAGGGTTCTGTTAGATCGACATATGTGCCATTTTTCAACAAAAGCTCCTCACCTACTTGCATTTTTCAATCACACTTCTATTACGAATGGTAATATAGCACCCGTTTACATAACAGTTGTGTGTGTGTGATTAAAAGGACTGCTGCTAATGCTTTCATGAAAATGTAAACGGAGAATTTGTCGTGTGCTAACTCGGTGTCCAGTGTCCCCTTAGCTTACCAACTGTTTCATGCATTAATAAAGTATTTATTTGATCTGCGGTTGTTTTGTCTCATATGGTTCATTTGTTGAATAAAAAATGTGTTGATAATAAGGAGTCATACAGAGACTTTGATAACGCAGTTAAATGTCATCTCTGTTATTAGGCAACCTAGTTCTTAATGGTGAATATCAGCGATATTTAATAGAATCAAAGTGAGCCTGAAAAGTGTGTTAATAATAATTTGTCGATGTCAATGCACGCTCGGGCTGCCACTAACAATTATTATCGATTGTCGCGATTAATTGATTTTTTTTTTTAAAAGCAGTAAATCCTTTCATTTAAGAAGCTGCAACGAGCAAAATTTGGACACTTTTGCTTTAAAAATGACTGAAACGTTCAATCATTGATCAAAATACTTGTCAACCGAATTTCTGATCAACATTTTCTAATGATTGAACTATGATGTGGGGTTTGTGGTCGAGAGTCACATGTATGGGTGGCATAAAATTGCCTGCGTGAATTATTCAGGTACCACCACAGAGTTTGGTGAATTGTGTGTCACATGCTGTGCCCCTCCACTGAAACCCAGTATGACCCGGGAAAAGCACTGGTTTTTAATGGAAGACCTTCTTTAATGATCAAAGGTCACAGAACACTCAGTTCCCCCTCAGCTGCAGTGTTAACACGTCTGTTAGGACAGCCACAAACACAACCAGCAGCATGGGCAAACTGACCAGAACACAGTGAACTGTGTCAGCAAACACCTGCACCATGAAGGTCACAGCACTCATTCAAACAGGACTTTTGTTAAGTACACTTGTGGGTGGGTGGGGAAGTGGGGAAAAGGGGGGTGGGGGTGAGGAAAGGGACGGGGCACACTCACGCGGACGGCCCCAGGAGGAACACCCTGACGGCCCTCCTCTGTTCGTCCGTGTGCTGGGGACATCGCTGAGACCTGGTGGGACACAAGGTGGCATTATACATCCCTAACTGACGGCCGCCCACAGCACACAGCTTCACGCGTCGCCCTGCCTGCATGCACACAGCCACAGGGAGGTGGGAAGGACTGCTGCGGACACAATGAGCGACCAATCAGATGGGGCAGAGCGGCAACGAGGTGTTAAAAAAGGTTATGAAATGTTAGAGGTTGGTCACCGGCAGGGTCCGCCATAAAATAAAGTCTCTGTGCTTTTATTTTAAGAATTTGGAGTTTCATTTTGAGGAAGAAAAACAAGTCAATCACTGATCCGAACAAATTTTTAACATGAAATACAACTATGAGTAGCCACCTGTGTGCCCGCGGTAATCCCCACATGTATGATCACCTTCATAAATACAGGCGTGAAGCTGATCATGTTTACAGAATCAGGTTCAGACATTCACAGAGGGGCCAAACTGACATCAGAATTTGGATTAGATGACATGATGGTATTGTCACAAGGCCAGGTGTTACCAGTACCTGAAACTGTTCTGCGTTATCCCTGATGTTAGCACCACAAAAGCAGTTTTGACACTCATTTTGACAGCGTGGGCAAGTTTTATCACCAGATTATCTATGAGCCACTGGGCTTATACAGTAATTACCTGGTACACATCTTCTTGGTGTGTTCAGAGATCACCCCACATTGCTGTAGAAACAGAAACAAACACTACTTTAATGATAAACATCTGTTTAATTAAAACAGGAGAGCAGGAAATAAATGAATGAATGAATAAATGAGAAATAGACTGTAAAAACAAGCTTGGGTGCGTTCAAGCGAGTTGCTCACCGTTGTTAAAAGGGATCTGACTTCATCAGGGCCTAATGTTTCATAACTGATGCCAGTATTATAGTTGTACTGAAACGAAACACAGACCAGGAAGCATTATCAATACTTTGCACTGTACAATACAAGATGGGATAAGTTTGTGGTCTTTCAGACAACAAGAACAAAAGGAGGATTTATCACCTTGTAAGGCTCTGAACTGATGCTGCCCCCAATCTCACCTGAGGATTAAAAAAAAACATAACTGTTGATCCTGTTCACACTGCTAAAACTAGTTAATCATCAAAATTGGGATTTGAAATCATCTGCCCAGGGATTATTTTTCTTTTGCTAAAGATGCTTTAATGGTGTTTACATTCGCACCAACTTAAACATTTAAAAAAAACTAGCTTGCAGCTAATCATACAGGTAAATTTTAAATAGAGCACTCCTGCACGAGCTTGCTCCATCCATCTTCCAGCTTTTAGTTTTTGTGTCTTCACCCAGTAAATCTTAACGGTGAACCTTTTGCTTGTATAACGTCTCTAAGCTACACCGTGGTGTCATTATTCTACTTCCTGCGACTGAGGACACAGAACGTCCTGATCTTCGACACCATGCCGAGGCTTCAGGACTGCTGAACGGACCAGAGAACACCACATTCAGATAAATACCTGACAGACTCACCATTTTTATGTTTTATAGATTTGGATCTTCTTGGAGAATTTTGATTCTACACAAAAAAACCAACAACACTCAGATTAGTTTAACCTCATTGTACGCATTAAGAACATACATAATTGAAGAAAATAAAAAAAATACCTTATCTGACTTTCTCTTCTTGGCTGTAACATGGAAATAAGATTTATTATGTGGAAGTAACCTGAAGCTTTCCAGAATAATTCTCTTGGCACAATTTTTCAAATACTAACCTTTTTTTTCCGCCCCATACGACCAGTCGTTATCATTGAGGTCATCATTGTCTTCCTGATCACTCTCTGATTTGCTCATGTTATTATTACTTGCCAGCCTGTTTAAAGGTAAAGAAAAAAAACAACAATCTGATCAGATGTTCATACCCAACAATGACTCCTGAATGACCTCTACTGACCGACCTGCGGTTGGCGATGCGGCTGCTGTTGCGTCCCATGCCCAGACATTTCTCCAAGTGTGGGGCGAAGCGAGAAGCCGCGATCAGTCTTTTGCAGTTCGGACACTCGCACTCTTTGTTTTTCCACTGATTGTACACTTGGCCAAATATGTCCACTCCTGGCTGGTCCACAATTTCTGGAAGAGTAATAAATTAAATGCGGGGAGCAAACACACCAAAGAAAAATTAGAACAGAGCAAAGTGGAAGTTCGTGGCACCCACCGAACTCCTTCATGCTCTCTTGGTCCGTTTCATCCAGGAAGAAATAGCCTTGTTTCACAGCCCGATGTACCTCAAAACACAGGCCCAAACAGGCGTCTTCCACCAGCTCAGAGTAGATGTCATGGACCAAAGCCTGCAACGTGAAAGATCATTCAAAACACACAAAATAAAACGGATGAAAGACATAAAGTCTGTCTTGTGGGTGATGCACTCACCTCCAGCTTGGTGTTGTCTGGTCCTGACAGGGGCATATCCTCCATTTTCATTTGAAAATCTGTATGGGAAATCTTGATAGCAAGGTAATGAGATGTTGACCTGCGGGATTTTGAACAGGAAAAAAAAAAAGAAAAGATGGTTAACAGGCAACAGGTAAGATTAAAGAGCGAGAAATCTGTCATTTATGAATCAAAGTGATGGCAAAATACTTACGTTTAAAGCAATTATCAACACTTGTTGTAAATATGTCTTCATTCTGTTGCAGAGAAGAACATTTTTAATCAATAACTTTCAAGATGTCGGCAGCCATTTATATTAATAATTAAACATTGATCTCATAAGGAAAGTTCAATTTGAGAGCACACACACACACACACACACACACACACACACACACACACACAAACACACACCTACCAGTCTAGATGCGTTAGTTATATTAATATCATGATTGACATTTTATCAGACATTAGATACATCACGTCTACTATTCAATCAATGCTATGCTTTAACGTTAACAGGAGGTACAATACGTATTTATTTACACCATAAACAAAACAAGAGTAGTTACGTAATACATAAAACACCCATCTAAACAACCTCCCCAACGACTAACATTAGCTAACGCCAGTCGGAAAGAACGCAGCGACAAAACAAACGTAGGTAATAACAGTTGTTAACGCTGTTAAACGTTAACCCGCACTACTTTTTATTGATTGCTGCTAGCATTTGCTACATCGCCCTACGCTGCTAGCTAATCCGGAGAAGAAGAAAAGGTGACACATTGATGCGAAATACTCGGATACAATGCAGTGACGTTATATTTGAATTAAAAGAGCAGTTTCCTCTTACCCTGTCATACCGAAAACTCAGCCTGAAGCAGGCGGTGTCTGTGAGGGAGGCAACATCACCGTATCAGTCCGCCCGAAACACCTTAATTAACGAAAACACCGGTGTTCGGCTACACTCATCCTGTTGTCGCCGGTAAAACTAAACCCGCCTTCAAATTGTTTGTTTGTCGCAGGTGTCGGTTAAATTAACGTTACGAACCCGTTTGGCACCGACGAGGCCAAAAACACAGAACCGCACAACCAAACAGAAAAATAAAACTCACTTCCGGTTTTAACTGTAAAAATAAAAGTCTTGCCTTCACCGCTGGTGAAATGCACCTAATGCAAATCATTACTAGTTTTGCTGAAGGTAGCAATGTCACAATGTAACAACACTCTGTTGCAAGCGACTGAGGCCTAAGTTAAAGCACAAAAGTAGCCTATTATCAGCAAAATGTACTCGTTGGGCATAATAATTCAGACTGCATGTTACAGCTGCATGTTACAGTCTGAAATAAAGTTTGAATTTAAGTGAAATTACTGGTTAGTTTCAGCTAACCTATAACTATAATTTATTGATCGTATTTTTTTTTTTTTTAGCTTAATCTGAACTAGTAACTCCAGCTGTCAGATAATTATAAAGAACAATATTTCCATGTAATGGAGAGAAAGTATAAAGAAATATAAAATTGAATCAGTCAAGTCAAATACAAATGTACTTATTTTCCACCACTGATCATTGCCAGTAGTAGGATGACTAGTATATTTACTCTAGTAGTGTACTTATCCACAGTTTTGAGCCACTTGTACTTTACTTGAGATGTTACAAAAAGCATCCTACACACATGCCTTTCAGATATCACTCTGCCCCATCTATATTTAGCACATATTTTAGTTTTATATTTAGCTAATAAGAGCTGTGGTTGCTAGGAGATGGCGTGTGACGCAGCTAAGGCGCTGTTGATGATTTTATTTTGAAGGCACAATCGACCCGTTTCCGGTTTTACTGACAGTCTTGACGCAGGCCGGGGACGTTTAACGTCCACTTTAGACGTAAGTAAAAGAACATGAGATTGTCGCATGTTATCTGTGATCAGTTAGTTGTGGCTGAGCGCTTCAATGAGGTCATCGTTACCGACGATGCGCACTATATGGCCAAAAGTATGTGGACACCTAAAACATCTCATTCCAAAACCATGAAGGTTTATCTGCTGCTGTAACAGGTAACTTGCTTTAATTATTATTATTATTATTAATAATAATAATAATAATACATTTATGTTATTTTCTTGACTTTTCTGTGATAATTTCTTCTTTTGTGAAATACTGGATAGTTTTAACCTTTCACAGCTCTAAAAAATTGTTTAAAAAAATATATAATTTCAGAAGGGATCATCATTTTATTTAAACATATGATTTATAAACATGTTACACCTGTGGCAAGAGGTCAAATGTAGACATTTCTTCATTTTAGTTTTAGTTTGAGGTATGGTGGGATAATCAGAAATGAGTAGTTCATTTTTTCCTTGTAGTGGGTTAATATGGTCCTGCAAAGCACACTATTTTTTTTATTGTGGATTAATTTGATTATTTTCTTAATTAAATTATTAAATATTTGGTCCATAAAAAAATCTGAAAATAGCGAAATTTTAGTCCAAAACCAAAAGCGGTTCCTTTTTAATTACCAAATTCAGAGAAAAGCTGCACATATCGACATTTCAGACACTGGAACTAGTTGTTTTTGACTAGTTGTCCATGTAGTGCATTTGTTCCTACACATTCACTACACTGATCCATGTTCTGTCTACCTTTATGAAGTTACAACACACATTTCTGTTAAAGATATTTTTTTTTTATTTGCCCAAAGACTTGAACTACAAGGACATAAGAGCACCCTCAGCTATAGAAAACATCACATTTTGTCAAATGATCAGCAGTACAAATTTGTAAAGCTTTACTGTCTTAGATGTCTCTATAAACCAACAATACGGAGAGAAGAAACAACTAAAACAGGTGAATTAAACCAAAAACTCTCTCCTGCGAGTGAAAAACTCACCGGCCTCAAAAGTCACAGATGAGGGTTTGCAAACTTAAAGCACTAACAAAACAAGAAGCACTCAATACAAAAACAGTATTTACAGAAAAATTACAAGTTTTTAAACCCCAATTCTTCTGGCAACTCATTTCCCTGAATCCCTTTTACAAATTCCCATCGGTCAATATCAGCAATCACTTTCTTTTTCCCCCCTCCCCAAATTATTTAAATAGTCCACGCTGGTTTTGTTTCAATGATGAGATTCATAATGATCAAAATCAGTACATTACCAACAAATTATTAATAGTTGCCATGTATTCATCTGTCTGTGGACCCAAAATGACAGTCATGGAAGTCTTATCATTAGTCCATTTTCAGGTAACCAATGACACGACAGCGCAGAGCAGAAAAATTACTAAAGTTAATTAACTTTGGAGAAAAAAAAAAAAAGATTTGACAATATCTACATTCATGGTGTTGGTAAGATGTCCCCACACAGGCACAAACATGCATGCTGCAGTCACATCATGGTATATGCAACAAAAAAACAGTAAAAACAGCACACATTAAAATAAAGCAAAGAAACACAGTCACACCCTCATACAGTATATACAAAGTTCTGTGCATGCATGCACACAAACTCACACAGAGGGACAGATTTACATTAAGTGCACACCTTTTTTTTTGGGCTAAGCATCAGACTAAAATCCAAACGGATTACAGTCAATACCATTAAAATTTCAAAACCAACTTCGAGAAAATTAGATGAAAACCATTCAGTTCAACATCCACAAATGATTCCAGATGGACCAGAACACAAAACAAATTCATTAACAAGTCAAATAAACTTCAAATGAAATATAAAACAATGGAACATACACCGGCTGTGTGACATATTCTTTAAAATCACAGAGTCTGATAGGAAAACAAGCGTTACCCCTTCAGTGACAAACCGGTCAAACACTGTTTATTACCATCAGGCCAGAATAAACTGCTGAATCAGACAGAATTGTTCCAGACATGTCAGTTAAATCTGATTAATGACACCTCTCAATGACAGACACATGGCGATGGATCCTACAGCGCCTAGAAAAAGTCTTCACATCCTTTGGACCCTTTTTTTGCTTCACAACTCTGAAACATTGTGGATGTAATCAGGCTTTTTTTTTTTTTTAAAACACAAATTAACAGAAACCATGAAAACAAATCTCCACAAATTGATCGAAATGAAGCCCTAATGTAAAACAAAAATAACTGATTACAGAAGTATCGACTGGGACCAGTAAACGCACCCGTTTCTGGAAGCTCCAACAGCTTGTCAGTTAATTTTCTAATAAACAAGATAATGTGAAGATAAAGGAACATTCTAAACAACATGTTTACTGAAAACTACCAATCAGGGGAAGAACACAAGAACAGTTTCAAGGCACAGAATAGTCTGCAGACTACAGTTGGGACAAAAATACGTCAAGAATATGGCACAGCTGTAAAAATCTGTTTAGAGCCAGCTGTGTTATTAGGCCGGAATCCAATAGAGAATTTGTGGCAGGAACCCGTTTTAGGGCGTGTCAAAGCCTCCTTACATCCACTTTGGTTCAGCATTATAAACAATAAAACATGAAAAGGTCCAACAGGGGGTGAATACTTTATGAAGGGCACTGTTATCTTTTGAAATCAGAACGTGGGGTAAGTAACAAGTTCTGAAAATTTCCAGCAACAAAAAGACATTCATAATGGCTTGATTTTTTTTTTTTCCTGAAAAAATACCACCTCTTTAAGAACCAAATGATAAAATCTACATCATAAATTGAGAATAGAGAACAAAGCGACAATGTTCTGGGGAGAAAAAATGGAAACATTCTGAAGAGTGCAATTTTTTTCAGTATTCTGCACCCCCCCACCCCCCACCCTAAAGTGATCCACCATACTATGTTCTTTGGCTCTATGAAGCCACCTGTCTTCAACTAATAACCAGAGTAATAAAATAAAACACTGGAGAGTCATTAATTACCCTCAACATTAAAAGTCTAACCTTGAACCATTGAACCTGTAAGTCAAGATTGAAACCAGCGGCAGAAATGTTCATGACATCACCAAACCAGTGGGATGCTGTTTTTGGCATAACGTCAGCGGGCGGTGCTGTCGGGTGACCATCTTACCGGGGAGGGAATGAAAATGATTTTTGGACACAAGGGCAGGTTCCCTCTATGAGAAGATCACCAACCAACGCAGCAACACAAAATGGGTGAATGTGTAGTGGATGAGGCAATGCAGAGGCTCCCCCTGGTGGTGGGAGGAGAGCAGGGTTGGCACAGTGGCAGAGCTCCCTTGACTCTTGGCTCAGCTCAGCGCTGCTCAGTTCGTCTCATGACGACGTCGGCCCGTTTCAGTCCGAATCAGAGTCTGACGAGCCCTGTGAATTTGATTCACTGCTGCTGTCCTCCGACTTGTTCTCCTTGTCTTCCGCCTCGTCCTCATCGTCGTCATCCTCCTCCTTCTTCAAAACAAACAGCAAAAGAGAATATACAGATATATTGCAAACAATCCGCTTCCACTTCACGCGGTTATCTCTGTGTGTACTGGCAAAGAGAGACACAACTCACATCGTCATCATCTTCGTCGTCGTCATCGCTGGATGAGTCTGCCTCAGAGGAAGCCTTCTCCTGCTCATCATCATCTTCATCCTCCTCCTCGTCATCCTCCTCCTCTGTGTCCTGTGGGAAGAGAGATTTTCAGGTTTGGCTGACAGAATCTTTATAAGACAGGAGCAAGAAGAATGAGTCCGCACTTACAGATTTCTTGGACTTTGCCTTTGGACCTCCTGGTTTTGCTGTAGTTCTTCTTTTCTGAAACGTCACACAGTTTAACCATTTTAAACGTGCGACATTAGAAAGATTTGAACATCACAGAGCACCAGTAAAAATGTCCAATCCAGTTTGTGACAGCGCAGTGCTAACCAGAACAGTAAAAAGACTGACTTACTTGTGAATTATATTCTTTGTAAGTGTTTCTCTCTTGTGAAGACAGGCTCTGTGGATCAATGGAAGTGTATGTTAGATAAGTGCCCAAGACGTCTTGACTAACCCCCCTAAAACAAACAGCAACCGTTTCTTACAGCGAGCCACTGCTCCAGTTGGACTTTGTACTGTCTCTGCTTCTCCTCTGCGATTTTCTTGTAGCGGTCCTTCTCCTTCAGCGGTAACCTCTGCCAGCGGCTGCCGATCTCAGTCATCCGCTCTTTCATCGGGAGGTGATTCAGCTCTCCGTTGGACAGCATCTCCTGAGAGAACTTCTGATATCCGTTCCTACGGAGAGTCAAAAGTGTGCAAAAAAAACAAAAATCAAAACAGAGATTCCACACACAACAGGCAGCACAGACGAGCTGGATGAGACAGACTTACGATGGTGGTTTCTTGGGTTCACCCTCAAACTTCATCTTCTTCCCTGAGGCAATGGCAGCAGCAGGTGAGCGCATCTCACACAGATCTCTCTGTTGAGGAGAGTTAAATCAACCATCAGCTCTCTCCGGTGCTGTAAACAGATGATGTGAAGTCCTCCTGGACATTTCAGTGAATTGACACTGACCTCATATCTTTTCTGGTCCTCTGCTGCCTTTTTGATCCACATAATTTTCTCTTTTTTCTCCATGGTGCTCCACGTTGTTTCCATCGCTTTCTGTGCTTTTGGCCGGTCGCTCTACAAAACACAGGTTCACATTAAATCCACTTGTGGCGAGTATTTTGTGTGTATAAAATTATACGGCTGTAGTTCATTACCAGTCCTCAATATTTACCCTTTAATAGTATTATAGATAACAAAATATCTAGATGTGTTTAAAGCTCTAGTACTTTACATATTCTCACTCAACCTTTATTCTATTTTATCTGCTGTGATACATTTTAGTATCACCCATTAAATAAGTTTGTGTTCTTGAGTCTGGGAGTCATGCATACCTTAAATCTTGCCAGGTAGTCTCCGATGACACTCTGCTGCCAGATGTCCTGCGCAGTCTTAGGAGGGTCTGGCAGGCGACTACGATCCTCCTTCTCCTTCTTCTCTGACTCTGCCTTCAGGACTGTTTCTAGGCGTTTATACTTCTCCTAAATAACGACAAGATCATTAGAAAATCCGTACTTATCGGCACGATTCGGCTCCTGTGATCCACTCTACCGACCTGACATTTCTTCTTCGGTATATAATATGACATTGCATTGACAGGTTACCTTCTTCTTATCTGGCAGCTCGTTCCACATGCGGGCCAGGAGTCTCGTGAGCTCGCTGTCAGAGAGGTCCGGACGCTCCTGCTGCAGTTTGGGACGCTTCTCCTCAGAGAAGATGAACATGGCTGAAATTGGCCTTTTGGGTTTCTCTGGATTGGCCTACAAATTACAGAACAAGGGAACAACACAAAAGAATACAACAACGTCAAAGTAAGCAATTAAATGCCCCTAAAAAATGACATTAAACTTTTACTTTTTAAGAGCACAAATAATCAAACATGTCGGGACTTTAACTTAATGTGCTATACTGGATATAATTACATTGTTGTGATCAGTTTGTATCTGAATAAATAAGACGTTTTGCTGTATATTTGGTCTTACCTTAGCTTTAGAGTTCTTCTTTTTGGAGGCAGGACTACTGGCTCCACTGCCCCTCTTAAAACCTATCTTCTCCTCAGACAAGACCCGCTGCTGCTCCTCCTCTGACAAACTCTACAGATCCATACGGAAGAGGAAAATATATACTCTATATATTAGAAAGACTTGCAGCAAAAAAGTATCGCATACAAATTGAGAACAGTGACAGCTGTGACATGAAAACTACAAAAGCACAACAAAAACATTTGTTAAACTAAAAAACAAAAAACAAGACTTACACTGAGGAATCTGTTCATGTCAATTTCAAACTCCTTCTTCCTCTGAAAAAAACAAACAAAAAAACAACAACATATCATGCATTTTAACCCAAATTAATTAGTTTTTTGAAATTCTTTTTTATTCTATGACTTGCCGATTCTGAACTCACCTGTTCACAGCGTTTCTGGTAGCCGTCCTTGTCGCTCTGTTTCAGCAGCTTCCAGCGCTGGCTACACATCACCATGCGCTCTGTGCTGGGTACGTCCTTCATGTTCGACATCAACTCCGCACAGAACATCGAGTAACCATTTCTGAAAGAATATGAGAATGATACATTATATTTAAATAAATCATTCAACCAGCATCATGCAGATGTGCCAGCAGTGGTTTTAGTATTTGCAGCTGTGACTCACGGAGGTGGTTTGTCAGGTCGGCCGTCAGATTTATCTTTCAGGTGCCTCTCAGCCTTGGTCAGGGTGGACTTTACGATATCGTCTTGAGTCATGTTTAACTCTGGATGCTGCTGGATGTACTCCCGCATTGTCTCCTTTAATATGGCAAACAAAAACACAGTTAACACTTTTAAAAAAGAAAAAAAAAAAGAAGGAAGATACATCATTATTGCTCTTCGAAATTCTACCACAACAAGCCCGGTCTTACCTCGTACTGCTTCCTCTGCTCCAGAGACTTGCTGATCCATTTCAGTCTCTTCTTGTCAGACAGCTGCGTCCACTGCTTGCCAAGACTGTCTTTAATGTCTTTGGTGGTCGCCTGGTGTCAAACAAAGACAATTAACATCAGTATTATCGCACAATTACAGTTTAAGAGGGTGCATGTTGTGTTGTTGATGCTTAAACATACATCTGGGCGTGTCTTGAGGAAGGCCTTCTTTTCATGGTTGTACCACAGCTGTTGGGGTGTCTTGGGCTTCTCTGGTACATTTGAACCTTTCTTGGTCATACTCTCCACAAGGTCCGGGTGGTCTTCCCTGTATATACACATCATAAATCAACATTTGAGCACAATTATCATCCTTAAATATGCTGCAGGTGCATGCCTAATATCCCCAGTATTTATAAAACGGAATTATGAACACTAGTCATCTCACCTGAACTTCATCATGCTGTGCACAAATGATTCTTTGTCTCTTAAGAAGTCTTCGACATATTTTTTCTGCAGACATGACAAGAAAGCAACATTTTTGTTAGAAACCGTATCAAATGGTAGCAAGGTCAAACATATTGATTGGAGCATCTGTTTCTGACGGACCTTCTTCTTCTCAGGCAGCTCCCTGTACTTCTTGGAGAGGATTTTAGTCAGGTCGAGGTTGCTCATCTCGGGGTGCAACTTTGCGTACTTGGCCCTCTTTTCCATGAAGAAGCGGAAGTATGGAGTCAAGGGCTTCTTGGGGAAATCTGGGTGTTTCTGTGTATCATGAGCAAAAAATACTTGAGACTTGAGCTCCACTCAGACAGCTAGTTTTTCATTAATCGTCTGAAATATCGATTTTAACTCACCTTTATTTTCTTGCCCTTGTAAGGGTTTTTGATGTAGTCTTGGGCATCAAATATCAGCTCTGTTAGGGTCCTGAATTTACGAATCTATGGATAGAGCAGACAAAAAAACTAATTCCACTGAGCACAAATTAGACAATGAACAACGCTCAATTTGAATATCAGTAAAAAAAATGGCTCACCTCTTTAGAAACCTCCTGCCATTTCTGCTTACACATCTCCGCTGTGTAGGAATTGAAGGCCACCTTCTGCCAGTCGAGGTGGGACTCTGATGTTTTGTATTTAGTCAGGTCTTTCTGGGGCAGGGCCACTTTCATGGCCTCCAGCAGTTTTAATAGGTCATCCTGTGCCCACACTGTCAAGACACAAAAACAAGAGAAATGAGAAACAATCAAAAATTTCAACTGTCTTTTACTTAACAAAACTAGCTAGAACATAATTTTGTATATCCAAAGTGATGTTCAATTATCCTTCACATGAGAAAAAAAAATGATACTCATATATTGACATTTAATTATTTAGTGGCTAAATAATACTATTATGGCATGTTTTTAATCTCACAGGGTGTCATCACTATAATTTAAAGGAACCTGTAAAATATTTCAATAAAATGTATCATCATAGGATTAATACACAACGTTTTCATAAGAACAGATGTATTGTCATTGTAGGGGCTGTGGGAAAATAAATTATTTCCATTAATAAATTGTTGGATATATGTTAAAGCGGTTTTAAAAAATCCCACCTTGGACTTGGGCCGTTGCCTCCATCTCTCCATTCATTTGTAGGTGCACTGTCTTGTATCTACAAAAGCAACATAAATCAAGTTATCAAACATTTATTTTACAGTAACATTAAATTTAATACCAAAAAAACCAACCATTGCTATGTTTGTTCATTGTGCTGCAACAATCAGACTTTTTTTTTAAATCTACCGCATATTAATGGTAATGTTGCTTTAATGTTTAAATTATTCATATTATTGACGCAGATTTATTTGTTTATTTTTTTAAAGGGTGTTTTGTTTGTGGTGTATAAGAAAAACTCGGGTTTCAAGTCGTGGAATTTAAATTTGCCTCGACATAATGGTTTATGTTCATTACACCGCCCCTTAAACGTTTACGCTACATGGTGAGACATAGGCTACTGCTTGTGACGGCTTCAAATCTCAAATAACACTGCGGAGTGCTTCAACTAGCTACGACAACAGGAGTCATCGCCGAGCAAATCCTGCCAGCCGGAATTTGGCGTATTTATACTGTCCATATCCCAACAACTTAAGTATCGCGGACGAGCAGGGGCGACCATTTTCTCGCTCGGTCCTCTCGGCAATGGAGGATTTTCTTTCGGATAGGAGGGTGGGGAGGATACACGGAAGGAGGAAGCGAATGGACGTGGACGGACAGGCAGCTGTAGGCGACCAGCTGACCACGGACGGGGGATCTGCTTTCGGTCTCCGACAAGGGGGAATGGTGGCTTGGAAGTACTGCAGCCAAATGCGCCACTCGGCAGAGGCGCCTCATCACCGATGGTCGCGGATCTAGCTCCGCCGTGCAACCCTATAATCTTATAATCGAGTGTTTACTCGGACTGGAGCAAGGAAATCGATATGATTCTCGCTTGTTTTTAATAAATGTGTTCCAATAGTATGCAAATATCGCTTTATTCAGGTTTTTAGCGTTAAATAATGCGTTTTGAGAGCACAACCCAGAGCATTCTTCAGCGAGGCGTAGCCGAGCTGTGCTCCAATGATGGCGGCTGCTCGTTGTTCATCGTGTCCTTGGTGGCCCCATCTCACCGTGGTGTCCACGGTCTGACCTAGCTTCATCAAACCTATCATTGCCAACATTTAAGGAACCAAAGAGCAACCGTAACGTACATCTGGAGCCGTTAGAACAGCATATCTACCACGAATTTAATTAAAACAACGTTGTATACAACATATGGATGATTGAAAATTGGGAGCTGAAGCATTAACGTTACACGACCAAGGGCAACTTGGCACGACAAATGAAAATAAAATTAGACTTTTCTCTAACATTTATTGCCAAACACTTTAAAATATTAGCATTAAATAGAAAACTCGGAGTTAAACTTACATTTAATAAGTATATTCCGTTTCCTAGAGGGTAGACTCCGACTTAATATTGTTTACAACAAATCATTTGAACAGTTGACGGCTATTTTAGCTACCGTTAAACGTTGTTAAATTTAAGATAGAATTCGCCGAGTTACGGGGGTAAACAAATTATAACAAATGGTAAAAGTATCCGAGATGAATTTCATGTCGGTGGGTTGGAAGGGCTTGCGGAGGCGCAGGAAGAAAGAAGAAAACGGAAAATATATTTAACGGTCAAACGTTTAGTTCCAACTGTACGATCGAGTTCATTTTAACCGTAGCTGGTAACAGTTTCGGGTTATCGCGCGTTTAAATTGTAACCCGCTACCAAAATTGTTACCCAAAGCTCAAAGGAAACGTTAACATCCGAAGCAGAGCAGCTTCACTGGCGCGACAAACAGCTCCAGGTCCGCCATGCTTCAGCTCTGCTCTACAAGGAAATTACCTACCGTAACAAGGTCCAATGGCGCACTGCAAACACAGAAAACGGAGCTTAAACTAAAGCCAGGGCGTTGTAGACTCCCTTCCTCGGTTCAAAAGCGCATAAACGAGATCAAGAAGGCGGGTTCTCCGAGCTCGGTCGTCGGTGGTTCAGGCCGGGGCTAGTCAGTGAGAGAGAGAGGGGGAGAGAGAGGGCGAGTCTCTGCACGGTGAGATATTAAACCGAGATCCCTGATGGCTAACCGAGAGAGGCGGCTGGCTGTTCCGCCAACAGCCGCATGGAGGTCTCGGCGCGGAAACTACCGTTAATTCCCCCACGCAAATATCACAGTTTCAACACGAACCGTCGAGTTTCGATGAGGGGGATTGGCATAAAACAGTCGCTTGGTTTAATTTTGAGCAAATACCACATTTACCTCCGGGTCCTACATCCATTTTCCTCCCCGCTGTAGAGGACAAGATATTCGGCTATGGCCGACCTCGTCTGTACCCTGCCACAGCGGTCGGTTTATTTCGCGAATACAAAGAGGCTACCGACCGAGGCGCTTTATAAGAAAATAAAAGCAAACAATATGGGTCGATTTTGCAGGTTTTAAAATGTTATTCTGGTTTGGTCTCGTTTATCGCGCCCTACCGCCGTGTTATGAAACCGAGCGGCTGTTCTGTTGGCTTACCTGTCTCTCGGCGTGAGCCTCGGTGTCGTTGTGGAGGAAGAAGGGGAGGGTTGAACGATAGCCAGCACTGCGCCGTCGGTCCTGGGCTCCAGTCCCCGCAGAGATGGTCCTTCCCCCCCGCCTCCATCTCACTCGCCGTCTCCCTCCACTCAACACGCAGCAGCTCCTCTCTCTCCATCCAACCATTTCGCTACGCCGAGCCATCCACATTTTTTCCGGCATCGCGCCGTTGTTTCTGAACCCAACCACGGGCGATTATTTTTTACTCCCGTAGGCCGACTCTGTCAGATCTCCAGCCGAAGTTTGCACCACGAATATTTTATCAGCTGGCTGAAAGTTTCATTAAAATCAAAGTTGTGCCCAGTTGTTATATAATAACTACGACTAGCTCATCTTACATAGGCTTACTGCCATAAGTTAGTGGCATATAATTAACATAAAAATCGTTGTTTTTTTTCAAAAGTTTATCATTTTCACATATCAATGTATCTATCGAAGCTGTTCCACTTTAGACACAACTATCTTAAAGCAGCCTCCTTGCATTTTCAAATAGCTCGATTCTCCTTTTTTGCAAATTGTAACAGGCTGTTTGACAGCTTCATTTTGGCCCCGCATGTTTTTCTTTTCAACTCCACCTTGTGTGTTTGTGGGCGGAACCCCCGGCTGTCCAATCCAGTCAACCCGATTCAAGGAAAACAAATGACTTTCAGGCACTTGGCCTTGTAAAACTGTGCTGCGTTCCCTTGCTGTCGGAAATGTTGCGATAGCTGCACAAGAGCAGCCACAAACGTGTCAAGACTCAGCTCATGCCAGACTTTATTGCAAATATTTGTATTTTATTCCATCACCTTTTAACTTTAAAGTATGTAAGTCCCTGCATGTCTTGATACACAGTTAAAGACTTTTTGATGAAAGTAGCTTTATAAATTAAAATAATAATGAACGATAATCAGAAACTGCTCATATTAAATTAAGATGACCTGTAATAGAGTCTTACGAAAGCAAGCAGAATGAAAAAAAATCATAACAATGAGCTGATTTTTCAAAGTACTGGATTACGTCACACTCATAATGTCATTATGTCATGTTGTAGTTGTTTATATGATTATTTACCAATGCCATATTTATTTCTGAACACTGGCTCCTCCATATGTAACGCATATTACGATGTGTTATTGGTATCTGTGCAAAGAATTTGTATGATTGATCCTTTTCAGTCTGTTCTGTTGCATCTGATTTAAATAAAGCAATTAAAAAAATAAATGCAGGTACGTGCAAAAATCCACAACTGCGGCAGGAGAATACGTCATTAATTTTGTACTTTATTTGATAACCTTGAAGGCAGCATGCAGCTGAGTGGCAGGCGTCTTGGTCCAATTAAACACCCCTCTCCTGCTACTGATAGGATAGCCTATAATAATAAGGGAGCTGTGAGTGATTGATTAATAGAAAAACTGCTTTTTTAAAGGCAGTTTTTTATTTTTAATAAAGTGAAAATCCCAAACATGTACAGTGTTTCAATCACACAAACACATGCAAGGCAACACAAGAAGTCATAATAAGATACATTTACAAATAAGTTTCGACATCCAGCTCAAACAAATATGTCTCATCATCCATTGTCTACCCCATGCTACTGCTCATTACATAATAAAATCATGAACACAATTACACGCTAAAAGTCAGATATAAGTGCATTACATCCTAAACAGGTCAGCTCAACAGGAAAGACAAAATTGTTCTGTAAACCATGTGAAATATGTCAAATGAGGCAAACTTGAGTAACACAACTTAAAAACAAATTTTGAGACTAATCAAAGAAATGTCTACTAGGGCAAAGGCTGGTGTGATATTCCCAGGAAAATTCATTATTTGTGCATGTGTAAAGAGCTGAATAGCTTAGATCAAATTTGCTTAAATAGTGAACAGGTTAAGTGGAATCATATTATTATAACATGGGCGGATCTACAATGTGGCAGTACTGGTATTCATTTTAAAGCTACACTGTAGTTATGCACTGAAAGAAAAAAATATTGTAAATGGGTTTTCCTCACATCTGAGGGAAAAAAAAACCCTGCTATTCAAAGAAAAATGTCTCTGCAGCACCATGCAATATCTAAACAGCCTGAAGTAAGAAACAAAAGGAAGGTATTTTTTAATAAACCCAAACTAGCGTGCATGTAAAAATAAAAGAAAGAAATGTGGGAAATGAGAGGGCTTAGGACATGCTCTACATCATGATGAAAATATGAACTACATAATTGAGCCTCTGTTGAGGTCACAAACACAGCTGCAGGAATAATGGATGGATTCTTGAAATGAGCGATCATTTCCTTGAAAGATAAATAACAAAACAGAATTTTGAAACTGTATATGTTTACAAATGCATTTTTTTTTTAAAAAAGACACCTGATTACTGGCATTCAAGAATTGAGTTCATTTGAAAGTCTGAGAATGAAAAATTAATGATGCGGTGCTGTTCATGGCAGTGGGGACTCATCGTACACATCCTTCCCAGGTTCCTCCTCAAACGTCACTTTGGCATCATCTGCGTCCAGCTGCAAAACACAAACACCTCCAGTTACAACAGAGAAATCTACATATCAAATAACACAATGCCCGTGTTGAATGCAACAGATACAGAGAGGCACTTACACATTTCATCTCCGTGACAGAGAACAACCTGCCGGTCATTAACATGCGCAGAGGGATGGTGAGGATGAGAGCAAAAGGTAGTGCCAGAGAGAATGGACTCATCTTCACCATCCACAGGACAGCCAGGCACACGAGCTGGATCAGAGTAAAGAGATGCATCCGCATTGTCTTCACCTGCACAGAGGACGACAGAGGAGAGCCAAAGACTAACATGAAAATGAACACAATGCTAACTGACTATAACATACCAGCCCTGTGTGAAGGTTGTTTCTGGTATCATGACAACCATATTTATATGTAACATATTATCATTGACAGGGAGTTTGTCATAGAGTAAAGAGCACTAAAATAAATGGGAAAATAGGAATGCCTATCCAATTTAATGTGACATAGAAGGATTTTGAAAAGGGCCCAGCTGGCATAAGCCCAGGGGTCATGGGGATCAATCTTCAGTCAAATGACCCCAAAGAGATGCAAAATGACCACAACTATAGGGCGAAACAACTACAAAGAGACACAAAACAACCACAAAGAGACACAAAAGGACCACCAAGTGAGTCAAAACGGTCACAGAGATGTGAAACAACCACAAAGAGGTGCAAAACAACTACAAAGAGACACAAAATGACTTCAATGTGACAGAAGAAGACCACAAGTAGATGCAAAATTACCACAAAGAGACTCAAAACGACTGTATTTTAGTCTTTACAGCAATATTGCATGCAAAAACTTGCAGATGTATGGACTGAGAACTGTGACATCTGCATCTGGGTGCATCTTACACATCAAAATACATTAATAACTTGAGTGGAGTTCTGAACTATGTTTGAGGAGGTTGCCTGCATACCCTGGTGGCGTAGGCCTCAGAGGGATGGTATTTCTTAGGTGTGATCAGCAGAAGAATTCGGTCCCACATCTGGATCCCACTCAGAGAGGTGATACCCATGTAGAGGAAGATGCCGAACAAGGCGGTCATAGGAATCATCTTCAGAATAGGTTCCATGAAAATAGAAACACCTGGAAGACACAGAAAGGGAATGATTGTTAAAGAAAAGAGGTAATTTATTGTGACGCTGCTGTCTGCATCAGCACTGTAGATGGCAGCACCTACCAACCATGATGGCCACAAGAATGCCACTGATCCTCTGCTCAATCACCTTCACGATCTCTGGTTTCGGGCCCTTGGACATGACAGTCAGAGCGTTGGCGTGGGTGACGGATCGCACGGTGGCAGCACTCAGCCAGGGCACACCGAAAATAGAGGAAATACCCCCCATGGTGACCAGGATGAGCAGGTCCCAATGAAAACCAGATCCTTTCATCATCTTCCTCTCAGGTTTGCTCACAATCAGCCTGACAATCCACAGAGAGCACTGAAAGTATTATCTTAACTTCACATGGAGTAATATTCAGACTGTAATGTTGTTGTTTACAGTGTCACTCACGTCGTAATCTGGGACTCCAGGAAGATGAGGATGAAGACGAGCAGCGCTGGTACACAGGAGGCGGCCATCATCCAGACCGGGAAAGGCTTCTTTTCTCCCAAGGGTTTGATGAACCAGCCTCTGGCTTTGGGGTTGGTCACCTCAATTCCTTTTGGCACAACAAGTTTCTAAAAGGGGACGGGATGATATCAGCTCAATTTATAACCACTAAATCACAGAAAGACAAATAAAAGATTTGTAGACAGACATGCCAATAAATTCTTAGTATATTACTATCAAATGGATGTAGGCGAAAGACCAACAGGAGAAATATAACAGATTTTTTTGTCTATTAGTGTTTTTGTTTACTTTTTATCGACCAATCTGTCCTGGATTATAACACATCACTTCAGGTTCAAGTTCAAGTTTGTTGGTCATCAGCTCTGACAAAATACTGCTGAACTGGAGTTTTGTTTCTTTAGGACTATCTGGTGTAAAAGTGGCTGAAAAATCAGACAACAGCTAAAAACTTTGAAGTGTACCAGTGCATCATAAACCTGAGTGCAAGAGGTTTGTTTGTTAAAATAAAAATGCTTACAACAGAGTAGAGAGTATTCTGAGTGTAATTCATTTGCCAGAAAAGAGAAAATACACAATAAAGTCCAAGATGAATTTGACTGATTTTTCAAATTTTCTATAGATATTGCGATAATATCATGAATTCTTTTGGCCACGATAACCGTGTAGTGAAAATCTGATATCTCTACAACAGTAGAGTAGAAAATATGAATAAAACTCAGATCTTTTATTGAAATGCGAGCCCCACCAGCCAGGGTTGGAAATGACCATTCTTGCTCAAAACCATTTAATAATGACATAGAAAAAAGTGGTAAGTTAAAAGTGATTTGCCTATTGTTTTTCAGTTGTCTGCAAAGTATACACTTCAGCTGTTTGTGGCTGTAGCTCAGGAGGTAAAGTGGATAATCTACTAATTGGAGGGTAGGTGGTTCAAAGTGTCCTTGGGCAAGTTAAAGAACCCCAAATTGCTCCTGATGGCTTTTATATCGGTGTATGGGGCAGCAAGTGGGGCACTTTGGATAGGAAGTGCTGTATCACTTCCAGTGAACAGGTTGCATGGCAGCCTTTGCCATTAGTGTGTGAATGGGTGAAATTAGGCTGGTGTTGTGAAGTGCCTTGAGAAGTCTGTAGACTAGAAAAGTGCTATGTAAATACAAGTCCGTTTACCATTCAGCTCCAAACCTTTAGATATATCTTATTATAATCTTATATATGATGTGAGGCCTTTTGTTTTTAGAAAAAAAATGTCTTTAGAATCATTTGAGAAGACTTAACTCACCACAACACAACACTTACCTGAGTGTAGGCATCCTCAATGCTGATATCCACAGCAATCATGAAGAAAATGGCAATGGGGACACCGAAATCTCCAATCAAACGACGGAGCTAGTGAGGCAGAGAGCAAACGATGCACAGGGGTCAAAACCACAGAACCCACTTAATGGGTTTTTAATTTTGAGTCTTTTCAAATCTACACACTCTGAAGAGAACTTTGATCTTACCGGGCCAGGGAAATAATGACCATTCTTGAAATAGCGGAGGAAGTATGCAATGAAGAAGCAACCAAACATCAGGCACATGGACAGCAGGGCGGTGTTGGGGTAGGGCCTTGCAATCTCCAGCTCGTGAATGGATATGTTGCCACCTGGATGGTACTCGACGTGCTCCCTGAAGACCGGGTGGAAGGGGTTGTCCATTGAGTCGTTCAGATGGTCGTAGTTCAGAATCAGAGGGTGGGCTTTGAAGATCTGAGATGAGAAGTCAGAGGAAGCAGAGTAAGAGACAACAAATGAGGCAATTCGCTAAAGGGATATGGTGTCTATGATGGGAAATGGATGAAGAGATGAGGTGAGGAAACCTTGGCGAGCTTGCTGAAGGTCTCATAGATGAAGATGAGAGAGATGAGGATGGAGAAGATTTCCTGAGTGAAGCGGGAGATGAATCTGACCAGGAAGCTGCCTTCCATGGCCACGATGATGACCACGATCACTATCAGCCACATGCCCACCCAGATACGGCCCACAATGTACTCAATGTTTTGGGACTTGCAGAACTAGTACGGAATGACCGAAGGAAAACAGATGTTAATGAAGGAAAATTAGCCTCATAGAGATTTATTTCAGGAGTGTCAACATCTGACAACTCATACATACAGAGAAAAAAGCTTCCTCAAACACCAGCAGTGGTCCAGAGAAGCCGATGACCAGGACAGGCTGGGCAGCGATGAGACAGAAGATGACACCCTGGATGCTGGTGGAGATCATAAGCTCGGACACGCCCATCATTTTTTGTGTTTTGTCAGCTTTAGAGTTAGAAAACAGAGAGAATGGTTAACAATATCAAAGGTGAATAAACTCCTGCAAATGAATTGAGCCCGAGAGAACAGACACATCTCTCTATGTGGAGCACTGTCTTACCCAGAAGGCCTCCAAAAGTGATGGCCGGGGACAAGGCAGCGAAGTAGATGAAGATGACGGCAGCGAGGACCTGAGGGTTCAGAGCGTCTGTGTAGTCGCTGATGTAGTGACGGTAACGCCGCTTCAGGTCCTTCACCATCCCACCGAAGGGATAGCCTGTACGGGCCAGAGGGTCCTCCCGCGGCTCCCATGGAGTGTCCTCAACTGGACGAGCAAACAAACAAAACTGACATTGTTACTGATTACACTCTGTTGCTTTTAAGATGAGGATGCATTAAAGACTTTGGTTTCTCTAGTGCAGGCTATATTTGTCTCTTTGTTCTGTTTTCCCATAAAACCATCTTGGTTCCTTTAGTAATGAGGATGATGCTGCTTGCCCCCTCCCACTCCTGTTGCTCAGTACAGGTTCTTTTCTCTGTCATGTAGCTTGCAGGTAGTTAGATGCGAAGACTTATGCCACTCTCTCATAAATATACAGCTACAGTCAGCTTAACATGAAGAATGGAAATAGGGGGAAGCCGCTAACCTGTCTCTGTCCAACGGTAACAAAATCCACCTACCAGCACACTAATCATCATGTTATATTTAATTTCTTTATTATGTAGAAAAATGTCAATTTGCTGTTTACGACAAATCATTTCTTGGCCAACGAATAGCCTCACAAAACATGCAAAATACTTGTTTTTAAACAACCAACATATAACTCGCTAGCTGTTTCTCCCTGTTTCCAGCCTTTGTGCTAAGCTAAGCTAATTGGGTGCTGGTTGTACCCCTGTATTTAATGGACTGACATGATAATGGTATCAGTCTTCTCAACAAACTCTCTGCCAGAAGGCAAATAAGCGTATTTCCCAAAATGTCAAACCTTTGCTTTTCTCAAATATATAAGTCTATGATCTTATCTATCTTTGCTCATAGACTGAAATAATTTTCAATATGCAATTTAGCAGTAGAAAGATGGAAGATGAAATAATATTTAAGCTGTTGTGCCCTGTAAGTTCCGCACAGTATGCTGACCTTTGACCCTGTCGCCAAAGGCAAGACGGGTGTCGGTGGGACGGAGTCTGTCACACAGGATCTTCTTCTGGAAATTGATGATTGGCTCAAGCATTTCTTTATCTTGGATCTCAGTGGGAGGGATCACAATGCTGCAGTCCATGAAGTCAGCGATGGCGTTGGTCAGATCTTTGTCAGTCTGGGCCAAGAAGGCTTCCAGACAGAACACCTGTCAGAGCAGAAACACAGAGAGCTTTTATTCACCTGCACCAAACAAAGGAGGTTAGAGAGATCGTGTGATCATGAAGCTGCGTTTCTCTTCTCTCTCACCCAGTCGGCCATCAGAGCACCCATGGCACGGCCGCATTCACTGTAGTCGATGTCACTCTGGCTGGGGCCCACCAGCACAAAGACGAAACGAACAGGGACGGGACACTCCAGGGAAGACTCCATCACCACAGAGTCACTCAACCTCACAAACGCCACCACCGGTTTCACCAGGAAGTTCATGACACCTAACGAAAACAGCTTCCTTTAGCCACATCTGCTCCAGAACTACATACAAAGACCTGGAGGCTATGTGTCTCTGCATGAACATACCTGAGAGGACAACTGAGGCCTCCATGTTGTCAGAGCTGTCTCTCTGTAGAAACAACAGCAGTGCAACAAATGTAAGCTCTGTTATGGTAATACATGATACTGACGATCAAAGTAAAATGGATAAAACTGGATAAATAAAACTAAAATATATACCGTCTTGGTGACAGAAAAGGTCTGCATCTGAATGTCTCCAGAGGGGGTAACCACAGGTCCCCCAGACTGACTGGAAGGACAAATAAAATGAGCATAAGGTGCACGTTAGACACATTTAATGGCATTATCATCTTCTAGAAATAGTGAGTCCTGCACGTTACCTGCGTCTCATGAGGAGAGATCTCAGCAGGCCATCCCGATCGCTTGCACGAATCTCATTCTTGTTCAGCAGCTCATCAGCCACCTTCTCAGCCACAACAGACAGACTGCTGGCGTTCAGGTCGAAGATGACAGCGCCTGAGTACATTTGAGTTGCTGTCAGTTGGACATAATTATCAAACAAACACTGATTTCTGCTTCATTTAGGGGTCCAAAGTCACCTGTGCTCATGGTCTTGCGGAGCTGGATCAGACTCTTAAAGGTGAGATAGGAGACATGAGAAGGACCCCATTTTCCTGTGGCGGGGTTAAGGTTCTCCTCATAGCCCAACCAGCGAGCAGTCTCCAGCCAGTTGCTGCCCTGGAACTCATTCAGCTCCACATAGGCCTGTGGTAATACAATGTGGTTGTTTAATAAACATACAAGCAGATAATGTTGGTTTATCTTCATGAACTTTAATGTCTGATAAGTGTGAAGACTAACTTGAGCATCCCCTCTTGTGGTGGCATTGGTGTTCACGTTCAGATAAGCTGAAATAAAGAGAGAAAAGTGATTTGTGCACAAACCTCAAAGTTCAAATCACCCACAGATGCGTGGTCTGCGAGGGGAACCTACCCTCTGAATCGCTGGGGATGAAGATGGCCTCCATAGGTGGCACATTCTCCTCCTCTTCCTCCCCCCCCTGCCTCCTCCTCTCCAGGTCATCGATGCCACTCAGGCCTGGTGGAGTCCTGGTGGTGTAGAGAAACAGAAACTTTTCTTAAGCCCTGATAGATCTTTTGGAAAATGACTCCTGTAATTGTGTCTATAATTTAACTTTAAATGAAGTCTTTAATTGTAGTTAGAAAATGGCTTAAAATCCCTCCAAGAAAGAGTCTCTGTTAAAGTTAACCCGGTTCTCCCGAAGTGTCAAATTTTGCTATTAGTGCTGTTCTCTCTTTGGCCACAAGATGGCAATATTGCTCAAGCTATTTGGACCAGAGATTTTGTGCCCTGAGTTTGGACTCTCAGGCACATTTAACTAAACATTTTGTATAAAAATACCACCTCCCTCTAAGGATTGAGCCTTAACTCAGCCATGGCAATATGCTGCTACATTATGAGGTGGCTAAATTTACCTGTTTCTGACTTGTAAATAATCCCTCATGTCAAGATCCAAGTCTTACATTTGTGAAATCAAAAACACCCAGCCCATGTCCATAATTAAAGGTACCTTGATTATAACTAATAATTTAATTGTAATGTAGGCAAATACTCAGTATTTTTTTAAATAGTTTTGTATCGTATGATTTGCAGGGCATTAGTATGGAAATCTGGTGTGAGTTCAGCTATCCTTAAACTATCATTCATTTATTTATTTCTTTTGGTCACTTGGGGGCAGTGCAAACAAGCTGTTGACATAGCATTATCACCTTAAACAGTTGTTATGGTGAACATTTTACCAAACAGATAGCTATTTACAAATTTAGCAGACACTAACAACATTAGCCTTCTTTTGAATTTGTATTTCTGGCCACATGATGAATGTAAATCCAATATTCACTCCTCTTTTAGCCCAGGTTTGGTCTCTTTTTAGCTGCTGCATGTACCACAGTCCATGTGTTATTCTGCTGTTTAGCGTTGGGCTGGTAGCGTACAGTGATGTTTATCAGAGCCTTTTCACTTTAAACAGCTGCCTGCTGCAGCTGGAAATAAGTCAAAACATGCGGGTTCATCATTGCACAACGTCATCTGACACATTGTCCAAACTATTGATTAGAGAAGCTGAACTATCCCTTGATTGGAGGGACTTATTCGAGTATGCATATCTTCAGAGCACTGCCTGACACGCTTAGTTCAGGGGAATAAAGACCTATATTCTTTGTCTTATCAGAAACACTATGCAGAATTCCAGCATACATTTACAATACACATACACATTGATATGAAAATGCTACTTGCACAGTCTACATTACTGCTGAAACAGAGAGGCTTAAATGGAAGAAATGACTCACGGTCTCACTGGAGAGGGGAAGTCTGAGTCTTCATATGACATGTCACTCTCCTAGACCAGAGGAAAGTTGAACAATACTTAATAGATGAAAGTAAGATGAACATAGAACATTGAAGGGAAAATATGAATTGTTGCAAGAGTTAGGATTTAGCAACTTTCCTGAAAACGTGATCTGAGCTCACAACTGTGGAGCTTCAATATTACAATATATCTTGTCGCAATTGCAATGCTAAATGTACTGAAACTTAATGTCGAAGATGTTAAAGGAAAATAAAGAAAAAAGACGAACCTCAAAACTGAAATTGTTTTCCATTGATGTCTTTCAGATGTTGAAACTCTCAGCTACTTTTATTCATTCCCTAAGAGAGAAAAAAGAATGAATGAACATTAAAAAAAAACAAATGACCATAGGACATACAATTAGAACCAATGACTCAATGATAACATTTAAACTTCAATAAATCACTTAATTTACTGGTGATTTGAGAGTCTTTTAACACAGACAGGTGCACCTACAGCATCCAAAGCACCAAATTTGGGGGAAAAAAAAAAATAGATTCTACTCTTGTAGCAATCATTGCAAAAGTACCATTAATCTGTAGCCAACCTGGCAGGGTGTATTTACTACTGAGGAACAGGTTTTTGAGCCACTACAGAAACCAATAAGGCCTGCTTTGAGGCCGCTTTGATGAAGATACCACCATCCACCAGCTGCTCTGAGTCTGCCTGCAGGACAGATAGTCAATTAGCCTTTGAGAATTGGAACTACGTTATAGTTTTAATAGAAGAAGCTCTGGGCCTTATCTCTGGGTTACACCCTTCTTCAACCAGGCTCCACTGTTCTCTTCAGCAGCTACTGTAACCTCAAGTGATTAAAAAAAAATGACTTGTACTATTGTATAACACAATACGTCTAACCCGAAACACTCAAAATTCACAACAATATTTCTCATAATGTAAGATTGTATATTGTTTTAGCATTGTTGGTTAGCAGCAACTGAACAAGCCTGCTACTGTTTCGTACAATTGCAGTGGAAATTGTTTCTTAGCAGAGAGCTAAAATAAAGGTCAAGTGACTTCAGTGGAAAAACAGTCTGGTTTTTGTCCGCACACAATTGCACAAAATTGATTAGGAAAGATTGATAGGAATGCTTGAAAGAGACTTATCTATAGATACGGACAGCACAGCTGAGCATGTTATGGTATAAATGGTATATTAGCAAGACATTGTGATTTAGTGGCAACAATTTGTAACACTGAGAATATGCAGATATTTAAAAAAGACAAAATAAGCAGGTCAATTACTGTAGAAGTGCAACAGATGACAAAATTCCCACTTGACCTTGACCATAAATTGCTTAAACTGTCTTACAATAAAACATCCAAACATCTTTGTTTGTAAAAGTTAATATTGTTTTTCTCAAGAATTATTCCAGCTGAAGAAAATAATTTAGGCTGAACTCCCTCCCTTTATGTTCAAACTTGGCAGAGACGTAAAAGGTCAGAATATGCTCGTCACCTATCAGGATACACTCAGATATCCATCCTGTTTGACCCCTACCCTCTAGTTCAGTAGTACCCCATGGTGTGTCTGACCCCTGTCCGATGGGGGGACACACCCTTACCTGCATGCAGGTCCTCCCACCTGGTTTCCAGCACTGGAAACAGGACGATCTCTGTTCCGTCAGCCTAGACGAGCCCAGTGATAAAGTGAGGACAAACTAATAGATGAGTACAGAGAGAGGACCAGAGGAGCGGGAACACCCATATGAAACTACGTCGACCCTAAAAAGTGCTATACCCCGCAACCCCTCTGGTTGCTGAGCAACCTGGCGGGGGGGGTGGGTGGGGGGTGGAGGTGGGGGAGATAAGGCCTGTGTGACAGAAAAGCAGCCCTATCAGCTAGGGACACCTTGAGGCTGGGATATCCCAACCCTAGTTTGCCCGCTCCGCCCTCGCAGCATGAACCAGGTCTGAGCTGGGGGCAGTAAGAGGAACCTGTTTGGACCTGTAGGGCTACCCTGTCTGTGGGCCTCACTGGGGGTAAAGAGGGTAGGAAAGGGGGCAAATTACACTATCAGGAGGAGAACATCTGAGTACGTCATCTTGTTTACGCACTGGGGATTCCCTCATGATCGGGGGGTACTTCCTCAGCCCTTGATTATCTTGAGGAAAATGATGAGATAAGCACATTAAACCCTACGTTTTCATTACAGCCCTCAAGTGGTTTGGTTAGCGCTACCACTTGGTTAGCGACAGGGTCAGACACCTTCTGCAGCTGACTGGAGGTGGAGACTGGTGGTCCAACCCAGTCTGATAAGAGACAGTGGCACGAGGATGCAGAATGGCGAAAGAGTAAGACATCAGAGGGTTGACACAGATTATTACAACAAAAATCAACTAAAAAACTGTAGTAAAAAACACCAGTGACTGCGATGTGACGTCTCTGCAATGGGGGCTGCAAGAATGAAATAAAATAATTAATCGGACTCGTGACTCAATTCAGTGCAATTCAAAATACTTTTACTCGTCCCTGAAGGGGAAATTCCAGGTCAAAAACAATCCAAAGATAAAAAATATGAGAGTGCAAAGATTAAACCAAAGAGAAAACAATAAAAAGACACAAAGGTTAATTGATTGGGCATGCATGATAATCTTACACGCCTTTTCCAGGACTTGTTCGGTATAAAGCCGTGCAAGGGATCTTAATGGTTCACCAATCATTTTAGACCTGAGCCGAACAACAACTTGCAGTTGATTAGCTGATTGTTGCTCTTTTGAACAAATGAAAAAGCACAAATGAAAAGTCAAGTATTTTCAATAAAAGAGGCGTAAAAAACATCTGTATGAGCCTTGTTCATTTCTTGGATTCTTTTTATTGCTTTTCTACAGACGTGTGCACATTTTAAACTGACTGTACTGAGGCAGTTTTCCAGGTGTAAGTAACAATCATGCACATGACAAAGTCATATTGATCCATGTGTGGAATCCTGCACACTGTCAGTCTCTTGTGCTCAATGCTAATTAATAAAGTAAGTAGAAATGATCAACAACAGCATGTCAGATAAGTTGAGAACAATTTTGAGGTACTTGTACTTAATTATATCCAGTTTATGCTACTTTATTTGTCTACTCCATCATATTACAGAGGGAAATATTCTACTTTTTACTTCACTACATTTATTGAACTACTATAGTAACTTCAAAATCAACTTATTAAATAGGATGCATTGTTATAAAGTCCCCACATACACTCACAGGTGTCTTCAGTTATGTTGCTAATTGAAGCGGCTCAGGTTAAAGCTCTGCTGTTTGTTGGACACAAAACAATAAGTTGTGTTTGATCTAATGTTTTAATCAATCTTGGGATCCTTTGGTGCCGACCCACTGCCTCAGACAACACGTGAGTCAGTGGGATCTGATTTGTCAGAGTTTACTGACGTTTCAAACAAAAGCGTCATCGGGACAGACGTGATCTGTGGAGCTTTTGGGGCACAGCAGGGTTTTGTTGTGGGCCCCGACTTTATTTCAGCCTACATCCGTTCCATTTTGTCTCTAAACCTCCATCGAATGTGATTCGAGTCTTAGTTCTCGTGGCCACAGAATGAGTCACGAGTTGTGAGGATTTCATACTAAAAGGAAAATGTAATACTGAAACTAACGAGGAGCAGGATGGAACTGACGTGTTCATGTTGTTTGTTAGGCCCATTATCTTTTGTGCTTTTGATGTTATATCATGCTGTGGCCTTCCAGTCGTGCTCCTTATGTGTTCAAATGCGAAAGAAATGCGTGATGACATGGTGATTATAGAAAAACGTACAGTTGTATGAGGAGTTCCCTGCTATCTGCCACATTGGAAGCTAGTTTACCAGTTGGAATTCATGACTTTCAGTGATTTTAATTTTTCTTTTGTGTGATGAAACTGTGTAGAAATTAACTGACCTCCCCCACAGGAAAAAAAAAAGCTATTTCAGATCATGTGAAATTTGGACTAATTGTAACAACTAAAGTACTTAATACAACAGAGCGGCTGACAATGTGTTGATATTAAGAAAAGTTCATTAAAACAACATTTTTAGAAACTCGCTATTTAAACAACAAAAAAACTCAAGTCGTGGTACAGTGGCTCTGTGAGGCTGGCACAGCGGTGCTTGGAGCTAAATGCTAATGTCTGCATGCTAACATGCTCACTACGACAATGCCAACATGCGGATGTTTAGCAAGTGCAATGTTCTACATTGTCAACATCTTTTTTTGTGTGTGCTAGTATGCGAACATTTGCTAATTATGTCAGTTTTTCAGTTACTTGGTCACAAACCAAAGTGCTGGACTAATTGAAATTTTTAAAAAAAAAGTCAAAAAAAAAGTCAACCTCATGGTCCACATTTTGGAGCGCACCGCCATAATACTTAGGACACAAGAGAAAATACATACAGTACATACAGCACACAGTGAGGAACGGAGGGCCTCAGCCAAACACACTGTGGCACAGGTCCGTTATCAACAGCTGTGGAAGCTATCTGCTCTGTCCATATGTCTCAACATACAATATACAGACACTCCCAGACTTCATATAGCAGCTTTCCTCCAGACAGAAATGTTCGTCTTTTGTCTTAACACATTATTTGAGTTATGTGGAATGTGAAGCAGACGATGTTGAGATACAAAGTTTCTGTGCACGATGTGAGAAATGTGTGAAATAACAAACCATATAATATGGAGGGTTGTTTTTTTTTTTTTTTTACACCAATCAACAGAAAAATCCCCTTTAATGTCAAAGTGAAAGCAGAAGTGATATAAATGAAATACAAAAGACATGTTTAGTATTCACCCGCTTTAATTAGACACCTAAATCACCACTGGACATCATTTCTGTATAGTAAAGGGCTTTCAGCTGATCTGGACGGTCCGACTTGAATACTTTTTTTTTAATTGGTACTGCACATTAGGACTGACGAAGGCAGCGCAGATGGTCTCTATCAGCGTTAGAACAAACAGGCTTGGTGTGAGTTATCACTGAGAGCCAGAGCCAGCAGCAAAGACCCACCTAGTCACAGACTTTTACACTGAACCAGCTATTCTCAACCAGTGGGCCCTGGAGGCTCAAGAATTCATAAAAATGCCAAATTAAAACACATAATTTTAATAACAGTTCATCCACTACTAACGTTCCCGTGGATGCAGTGGCACGAAATGCTAAAAAAGCCCCAAAGCGTGTGCTGAGGAAATATGACTCTGACTACAATACATGCATAATGGCAAGTAGGCCTAGTGATGCTTAGCTGAAAGCATGGTGTGGTAAGTGGTTAAAATTATGATTCATTTTTTTTTTGGTCATTTATTTGGGAAGGTGGTCCTCTGAGATTTTTTGGCCTTAAGTTACAAAAGGTTGAGAACCGCTGCACTAAACTACACAACTTACCATCCATTAACAAGTAGAATAGTGTCTTAACAAAATGAAAAAGTACAGTTAACCAGTATTAAAATTGTTTGATTCAGAATACTAATAGATGCTTATTTTGATTCATAATCAATTATTCTCATTTCATCCAATCTTTGTGCTCACTGGTCAATGACTCTCCATCCAGAAATGATGCACAACATTGTCTTTATCATGTTCTCAGTTGAGATTTATACATAATTTTGTTGGCTAAAAAGGCAAAATTACTACTTTAATGGTTGAACAGCTTGTGCCATATAGTTACAATGTGAACGTCTCCTCTGAGTTGAAAATAAATAAAACGTTCGCGTCATTTACTGTTTAAATATCAATTTGTGGCAGAACAAAATGTGAAAACAGCCTCGAGGGTTGTCGCAGTTTTTCAGACCACTGCATATTCATGTCTTCATTTCAATTCTGTGTATTTATCTTATGTATGACATCATTATTCTTGAACTGGGGGATGCCAGAGGCCAAATACTGAAGAGGGCAGTCTTCGTGATGTTTGGCGCCCCTTAGTGGAACCAATGCTGAATCATTTGTCTTTTACTCTGCTTCACACATGATCTGCATGACAAATGCTTGAGAAAATCATTTTCACAAGCTGCAAGTTTTATCTTGTTAATAGTCAGTCAAGCATTTTTTTCCCCCTCTCCAGTGGTAAACTAAAAAGAAAATAACAGTTCATACATAAAATTTAAGTTATTGGACAACTGGACATTGATGTTGTGATTGAATCTTCCCGAAATAAAATTTAAGTGTCGCTGCAGAAAGGAGCTTAAGCGTGAAAATAGCTCTGTTGTTCATGTTCAGGGTTCAAGCAACTGTTGCCATGCAGGACTGCTGGTTGGTAGATGCTGGCCAACATTACCAAGAGAGTCATCCTGATAACCTCCCATAGCAGCAATTGTTAGGCTGCACAGCATCACCGCACTGACGTAGGAATTCTTCAATAACAGGTGTGTTGTTCAACAATCTCAGACATGTAAAACCAGAACAGAAGACTGATAACTGGCCAATTACAAAACATCCTTGCAACTCTCTGAATCCGCTCTGCCCAAAAGATCATGTTCAAAATCAGAAAATACAATGTGACGACATGAAAAAAGTGGAAAAACACCAGTATACAATAACCGTTTTCTTTATTCCAAGTTTTGACATCAAGAGTAAACAATGCAAGATGGTGTAAAATGAGCGGACATCTAACGAGTGAGAGCTGACAGACCAGTGGGTGGTGGTGTTCAGAAGCACTTCTGATTACCACCTTACTACCTGACCAGTTTAAATTACAGAAGAGATTATTATTCAAAAAAAAAAAGCTGACAGAAGAACAGACAGATTGGACATTTGGCAGAACTGAGCTGCTGAACAGCCGCGTTAAAACAAACCATTTTAATGTTTAAAACCGTCCTAATTGGATGAGTATAAAGAAAGAAAAGCTTCATTTAACATGACATTACTTTTCACTATCCACACCCCCCATACTGTAATCAGTGTTAGGAAAAATGCTTGTAAAAGATTATTCAGCTCGATTTATGCTCGAAAAGGATGTTAATTGTACATGAGATTAATAAACAAAGTATTGAAAACCCCCCAAAAAAAAAAACCAACAACTATTAGGCAGTTGGATAATGCCAGGCAATGAGGCTGTATGAAAATAAGTGAACTCCCCGCGACACTTCTGCGACATCTTCTCCCCATCTCAGCTCCCAGAAGGAGGCAACTCCAGGAATGGATTCATCATACCATAACCTTTAACCTTTGAGGCTACAGTAATCATTAACAGCCCGAGTGACCACACTGAGAACAAAGAGGGGAGCCAGAAGGCAGAGCCGAGTTTGGTGATGTGCATCAAAGACAGCAGCCAGTGCTCACAATCCATCTCTGTTGGGGTTTGTACAAAGCATTTCACAGGGTGGAGGTAGAACAGAGGTGGAGCTGGCAGTATGGAGGTGTGCTGACCTATCTTGATGCTGCCGATGTTGAAGCAGGGACAGAAGGAGGCTCACATGATGACGCATGGTGCACGGCTTCTGGTGATCTTCTGCACAGGTTTCCCATCGTAGGCGCACTCGACCGCCTTCAAGACCTGTGGCAGGAAACGGACACCGTTACTGGCCTTAATGGGCATTTTAAGAGCAGCTAGTTGCTGTGTGTCAAGCCTGTATGTCACTCACGTCCTCCTCGTAAGGGAAGCCACTCGTTTCAAGCTTGGAGAAGACCAGCTGCCCGTTGATTTGAATCTCAAAGCTGCCTATAAAATAAAGAAAAAGGCGATTATAGAGAGCCTGAAGTGGATCTGTTTAGTCATACGAGCCGCCACATTAAGGATATAAAATAAAAATAATCAGATGGGACACAAACAAGATGTCAGTCAAAGTTCAACTACAGGCTCTCGCCGCTTGATTTAACAACATTCCTTACTTAGTCTTCCCACGAAGCCCGACACGTCCGCATCGGGGAACTCGCCCTTGACAACCCGGGCGAGCTCCTCATAGCGGGGCCCGTATCCTCATCCGCCACTACATGGAACAAAAACAAAATACATACAATACATGCATGTTAAAAAGCCATTACCATACAATACCGTCTAGCCGTTGCCACCTGCACGCTAGCTTAGCTGTGAGCTAACAATGCTAATCTACGTAACAACAACAACCGTCTTTTAAGACCCAGACACGAAAAACAAACAGACGCGGGTTAGCTTAAAAGCTACACAACATGAAAACGAGTGTGTTAAAAGATGTAACTACCAGTATTCGACTTTAATCGTCACGCCCATTGTTGCTGTTGCTGTTGCTGTTGCTGTTCCTCCGTCTCTGTCAGCAGCACGGAGCTCAGTGCGGTCTGCTGGTGCGC
>JBBPCS010000672.1:11405270-11416730 GCA_037974645.1 Hollardia meadi
ACACACACACACACACACACACACACACACACACACACACACACACACACACACACACACACACACACACTACACTAAGATGCACAGTAAATTCTGTGTACAACAAGCCTTTAGTCTCATCCCTAAACACTGTCTGTTCTTCAACATCTGAGTGGGTTTAAGATGTTGGGAGAAGTGATTTACAACAGCTGCAACTGTTTCACAAGCCTCTTTAAAGACGACAGAGATCCTCTGTGGTTAAGTGATGGATGCTATTCAGAAGCACTGAGCTATGGACATACACTGTGTTTTATATTTTGCAGATCCATGTATTGATTCATTGCTATTTTTGTAATTTTTTAATATTGCACGTTTTTTCCAGTATGTCCATTTTTTTTTCATAGCTGCCTTGACTTTCAGTGATTGTGTGTTAGACTGAATTTGTGCTTATGTCATGAATGACACATTAGGTTTAAACAATATTACACTTTTTTTTGTTTTGTTGCTCTATTCTTATTTGTATTCTGTTTTCCCAGAAAACAAACAAAAAAAACAAAACGCATGCTGCTGTAATGATCCAACTGGACAAGATTAAAATGGCACATGACAACGTTGCAATTCGGCAATTTCAAAGGTTTTATATAGATGAGAAGCTTTACTCCAATACGCATAAATCTTTGCCACACACCTAAAGCGTTCATCACATTCATTCAAAAAGCGTATAATCATAAACATTAAGTATGCGCTATATAACACCAAGACCTTTCTTGTTATTGGCAGCTGGTAAAAGCAGGTCAACCATCACTGGTGAGTCTGGATAAAGAGCTCACTTCTTATTTAGAAGACAATCTTGTATTTTTGTATTGTACATAATGTGGTCCTGATATAAGAAATTGGATACAAATGTAATGTAAGGGGTTGGCAGGGCTGTAAGGACAGATGGAGTGCTTATTTCTATTGTATCCAAAGTAATTGAGACTGATAAGTCAGATTTCGGATGTTAAAAATACATCCTTTCTGACGGTCAGGGTCTTGTGCTCACGTCCTTTCATCCTCAACCACAGGACCACAGGCGGGGAGCAGCAGAGAGGCAACAATAACACAAGAGCCCGGAGATAAAGCAGCCTAATTTTCACGGCTGCCCCGCTTGCTTGTATTGGACAGTGCCAAGCTGCATGCAGTGCCAGCGCCACAATGTGATGAATGGGTCCTGCGGTGCGTCGTGACTCACTCCACCTCGGGCAGGCACTGTGCCCACCCCCACTCCTCCACTCTTGGGTGCTTTTCCTCCCGTTCCTCCTCTCCTGCAGCAGATGAGTCAGAGAGGCTGTTACAGTAGGAGATGTCTGAGTACGGAGAGGGAATTAATAAAATAAAAGAATGAGAAGCCTGCCATTAGGGATCCTCCCCGGCACGCACTGATGGCACTTGATTTAATTTAGGTTTTTTTAATCTAAGAAGGGAAACTATGCTTTATGTCTCTTTTTCTCTTCTTGGCAGGCAATGTTTTCCAGCTTTCCAGGGAGATCTAATTGTTTTAAATGCTTCCTGGGCAGGTGTCAGGCGTGACGGCCTCGCCTCGGAGGAAAAAAGAAGGGTGTAGTGGGCACAGACATTTCTTCAGTGCTTAGAAAAATGGGCTGAATATATGTCAAAGTGTTATAAACCATGCGATATGTGAAACATGGGGGGCGGGCTTTGAGAATGTAATATCTAACACCTGACATCTATTCAAAGCAGACCAGCATCGGCCAAGTTTTCTGTTATACTCACGACTCGACACACAGCCACACGTGCACTCGGCTCACACATCAAAGAGTGTTACCAGGTTGGGGTTTCTACTTTGTGACCTTCATCTTCATCATTGCATACATCATCACTGAACAGGTGTTAGATCGCGAGCTGTGGAGGCTGTGGGGTCTCGAGGAATGTCTCATTTCGCTGGTGTTGACTGAATGACAGAGCTGCCCTCTCGCTGACATACCGAGGGCCTGCCATAAAAGCGAGGCAGGGAAATTCCAGTGACTCTAATAATATCCATGTTGTTACTGGTGATATCTATCAGTGACAACGGTGGAATTCACAGGTGATTATATTCATATACACCAGTCATCACAACCTTTTTACAAGAAGCAAAAAAAAAAAATTATAAAGGACTAAAGGATAAAAGGAAGAAGCTAAATCACCACCACAAACACTGCCAGGTTGGGGCATATTAGGTTGCATTCTAATCAGCACTTTCTTTAAACCTCATATATACAATGATTCATCACTTTATGAGGTACAGCTGTACAGTTTTATACAATCCAGAGCAATATTAAAATGTGGGTTTAAGGGTTTTTCCACCTACTTTTACAGGAATTACATAAGGGGGAAATAATACATTTTATTTCAGGGCTGTCTGCAATAATTAAGGTAATAATCTCTCTCAAACTATATGTTTTTTTGTCCCTGTTATTTAGTTTCAACTGTTGTTTCTCATTGCAGTGTGTCATAATTATCCCTCTCAAATATTTAGGATTTTTTTTTTGCCTCTTTTTTGTTATTTTATCATGTTATTTATAAAACTTATATACTCAATATGCTGATTATATATATATATATATATATATATATACACAGCTGATATGCCTATTTTTGTAAGTGTAGCATTCAGCAGCAGTCTCATGTCATCATTAATATCGAATTTCTACTGTCCAATCTCATCTCTGAATTCTCTTAATATTTTGTGTCTCATCCCACATATCTCACAACTTGTCCCTCGGGTCTCATCACTCATATCATCTTTATCTTGTCTTGTCTCACCTCATATCTTGTCTGTCATGTCTCTTTTCTAATCTCACATCTCATCTCTCGCCTTATCGCTCGCGCCTCATGCTGTATGTCACATGTAATCGGACATGTCTCTTGTCTCATCTCATATTTCATCTCTCGTCTTGTATCTTATCATTCATGCATCATTTATCGCATCTCTCATGTTCAAATCTAAATTTTCTGTACCGTTTTATATTTTTCATGTATCATCCTCACGTGAGGTCTACTATCTCTCATGTCTCATTACATAATTTATCATCTCACACTGTATGATTCAAAACCACAGAGTTACAGTCAGTCACTAACATCCCTGTAATTCCCTCATTTTCACCCCATACTTCAGGCAGCTATCTTAGCAGCGGAAATTCTCACTAAGCCAGACACGGATAAAGTTAGATTTCTCTTTTTAAAGAATCCAGGCAAGACTCAGTTCAGTTGCAGTAATGAGCAATCCATTACCTCTGGTCAGCTCATTAGAGGAGCGCTAACTCTGACGTGGACCTGAGCTTTCATGTGGCTGTTTGTTTAGAGTTTAGTCAATGTCTAGGGAGTCGGAGTGTTACTGAATGGTGAGTCGTGGTGGTAATTTAGTGTGTGTTTGTGTGTGTGTGTTCTTGCACACACGTGCACAACTGATGGAGTGAATTACTCTATGTGCAATAAAGAGAATGACAAAGTGTGGGTCTCTGTGACCGTGTGTTTATTTTCCAAGATGTTTGATCAATCATGTTCAATTGAAACCTGAAAACCAGCACCCCTCCATCCCCCCCAACACGTAGAAAAATAAACCTTGAAAAACAAGGAAAGCTTTCCACTTCCTCCCAGGGCCTTCACATTCTCCATTGACCCATGTCGGAGCGGACCGGGCTCGATTCGAACCTCTTCCTCCCTTCACAGCAGCCACGGATCCACACGCCCTAAATCACAACCCCATGCCCTTGACAGCGTGCGATGGTGCTGAAAACATCTTTCCCAGCTTGTGATTGCGACGGATTAACCACCGCATCAATCATGCCACAAAAGAAAGTTCGTTGTCTGGGAATACAGCGGTAGCGCATGAAAAATGTGTGGTAGAAACGAGGGTGTGTGCAGAACCAAAACCCCTGATGAAATAATCCCATTTTTCAATTTCAGACAGACTCACTAAATTACCACCAAAGACACTACCCAATCTCTAAAATGAGCCCCTCCCCCAACACTTTGTGCAGCTGGGTAATTCTTGATGCCCACAATAACCGTAAAAATGAGGTATGCATCCAGGGGAACGGTCAGGATTACATCATCATAGTCATGCAGGGATTCATTGGCTGTTTGACCTTTTTCCATAAATACTTTCAGGACCGCAGTGAAAGAGCTACAGTGTGGTATCCTGTGTAGTGTTGAGATTTGGGGACTGGGAGTCAACATTAGAGCCTTACTTGACACGTGAGAGAATTGTTGCAAAGTTAGTGAAACCTAATAAATAACAATAATAGGTTGAAAATCCTCATACTTGTGTGGGAGTGCAATTGAGATCAACCAATCTTTCACACACTGGGACTATTTCCTGTTAGACCAGTGGTTGATGCATGAAAGATGAAGGGATAGATAGTGTTTGTGTGTGTGTGTGTGTGTGTGTGTGCTTGCATTCCTGGAGATATGAGTGAAAGTCTAGTGAGACTATCATGGGAGTGGGTGGGAGCAGCAGGGGTGCTGATTGTCTAAACCGATGCAGAGAATTGAAGCAGGCTGTTTCTTTAAGGATCAATTCTTATCCCCGTAGTCCCCCACCAAGCATGAAACACATGGAACCGATAAAAAGTCATACGGTATTGCTGAACAAATACATGGACTACATGTAGGGAGACGCAAAGAAAAGAGAGATTACGGGAGAGAGAAAGAATGCTAGGATTGTCTTTCACTTATATCTCATAGCAACAATTCTATTCTCCTTATCTACCAGTGGAAATAAGAAGGAGTTTGTGTGGGGCCAGTGAGAGCATGACAGCTTCCATTAGGTCGGCCAATAATGTTTCACCGTTTAGATCAAATCCGCCAATGAAATGTTAGCCGTTACGAGGGGTGCAGAATTTATGAGAACGAAATAAAAAAATAATCTAAGTAGCTGATTAAAGGGTGCCGTGCTAAAACTAAAAGCAACCACAATGTCGTCCAAGGAATATATTGGATTTTGCAAGCAAAACACGCAACTAATAAAAATTCCGTAGGGGAACTGGGCATTTCACTTCACAGAAAAGCAGCCATGCGTTTTCCTTTTTCGCCTTTCACCCTCACAACCGTGGCATAACGTATACATATAAAAGCCTTTCATTGCTCCATATGGCAAACAGTTCAACCGAAGTGCGTTTCCAGAGCCTAATCAGGCTGATGTATAGTTTATCTTACCCTGCTTACACAGAGCTTGCTTTTGTCACAAATGGTGTTCGAATGCTGTCAGTGCAAGAGCAGAGAGCCATGAAAGTGGTTTTACAGGGAGTAGTCTGTACCACCGCCCGTCTGACGAGACAGAGGCATCCATCAAACCCGCCTCCCACGCTCATTTGCGACAAAGCACTTAAGTTTTCTGGAATCACGTACGTATGTGGAACAGCAGAAGGTGTAGATGGGAGTGGAGTTACAACACTTTATCCATGACTGATGTAAATCTGCTCCCCGGTGTGGAGGGAGCTACTGGTCACGGCTGACAGCTGGTAGTTAACACAGGTATCGTCTCTCAAACAGATCAAAAGCAGTGGAGGTGAATGGAGAGCGCCTTCCTGCCATGACATCGTATTATACGGCTGACAAAAGGGCCATACTTAACCTCAGTCCTGAGAGCTTTGAAGAAACAACGGCCCGGAGGGGGTCACAGAGAGCCGAACCATAATTTTTTACATTAAAAAGATTGCTGAAGAGACAACATTAAAAAGTGATTGATGTTACTATTTAATTTTCTAGCATCGAGCCACGCGAACACTTTTCGTTTCATGTGCCAAAGTTTTGAGTCATCTGATCCGTCTGCCACCCTCACAACACAATGGAGGTGAATGGAATTCTGTGTGTTTCACATTATACATTACACTTAAAAGCGACCATAGACAGTGTCCTGGATAGTCAAGATAATCCGGAGATGTTATTATGGTATTATAGATACTGTTCTTCAATAGAAAATATTTTCAAAGTGTGTTTCCACTTTGTAACAGTCAACCTCACTGTAATGAGGAAAGGGGAAATCCCAGATAGATGTCTTGAGAACTGGGGGAACCAAAACCAAAACTCTCTACATGGCTATACTGTATACCCCAAGGGTATAAGTGGAAATATATATTTTTGTAGTGTGGTTTTTTTTTACCAAGTCATTGTGCTATATGTGGATATTTTATACTTGTTTAGCTTCACAGTGACCTTCTATTGAATGTTGGCCAGGAGAGTTCTAGCCTTGTAGATGCCGTCTTCACAGATGTGATGGTAATGATGGAGCCTCACTGATGGAAGCCCTTTGGAGAATCACTACCTTAATTTTTAACCCGGTCTTTGAAACATACGTCTGGTTTTCTAGCCTGAAGGATAAATAAATGTGTGTCCAGGAAGGATTATTGTTTGTAAGAATAAGAAAGAGATAATGTACACTCGGCTCACTGAGACAATTTCATGGCTATCTGGGAAAGAGAGGGCAGCACAGTGGAGTGAGGATGATAAGTTGGTACGTGTTTTAATCCATTGCTCTGCTGCAGGTTGGCTACTATTGCAGGAGCAGATCCCGATCGATGGCAGCACCCTGGATTGAATTGCAAATTAAGTTTAGCGGGGCTGCTTTTCCCATCTTTATTTCTACAGTGTCCCCCAGCGAGGCTCCTCTGCAGGCTATTTACGTTGCCCTCTTCCTGGGTAAGTTAATAATGCGAGCCCAGCCTGGATGCAGCTCGACACACAGGCCTGCCCTGAGTCATTTGGGCAGGCATTGCTCCGACACACCCAATCAATCATGAAGTGGGAAGGGGTCATCCCCAGAGCAGCCCCACCCCTGCACCTCATGGCCTCTCACACCGGTCAATACTGGGCATTATTCTGATCATAATTGCATTAGATTTTTCACAGCGCGCAGCAAAGCGCCACCCCCCTGGACCCACTTACTGGCAAGAGCTTTAATACGCTATTGTTGATTCATGTATTTGGCTAAACTGCCTTATTGACCGTGCTCATTGACTTTTTATTAATGGATTCAGTCTGTTGCACTGATGCTCAAACACGCTGACAATCAAAATGTCTAGTGATTATGAAAATGAGGGATGTGGCGAGAGGGCTTTGAACAAAGTGGAAGTTCAATAAGACTCCCGGACTAAACCTACAGGTGACCCAGCACAAGCTGCTCCAGGATCTGGAGTAAACAAGCCATACATCAATGTCACTACATGAACACTAACACAAGTGTTTTGCGGTTCATCTCCGTTGTATTCTGGCAGTGGTATTTGGAGACAATGAAGCGCGTATGCACAAATACAGATTTCGAGACTATGTTAGTGTTACATACTGTAAAAGTTAATTGTTTTGAGGCTCAGAAGGTGGTGATGTTGGCAATGGATGTGAAAGTAATAAAACGGTTACCGTCATACTGCCAGGATTGTTGGGTGTAATAATGAAATTGTGGTTCATTGCCCACTTTGAATTTGAAGTTAAAGCAGTTTTTTTTTGTTTTTTTTTGCAAGCCTGGATGTTAGTAAGGTTTGGCTAATAGCTATGTGATGTGTATTTAGGTTGCGTGGGTGAGGAGTCCAGGGTGTATACTCTGTGGCTAAGTGGGGGCTACATATTCCAGTTGTTAACGGGCTCCACCGCAGGAGTCTAATGAGGGAGATGCAGTCAGGATAATTACACTAAAGGTTGTGTTTTTTCCCTCCATCAGAGTAAAGGGTATAGAAAGAGGGAGCGGCGGTGGGAGTGGAGGTCAGGCATGAGTCGGTGGTGTTTGGCAGAAAAGTGTGAAAAATGTCAGTCGAAGCAGCCAATTTAACAACCTTTCTTCACAAAGCCTAAACCGCAGCCGACCCACGTGTTGCACGAGTTAACCCAGTCGTACCCTTTCCTTGCCTTTCTCTGCCAACGCCCACGCTGCTTCCAGACAGGCCTGGAAATCGCATGACAAGACAGGGCCCTCACTCGCTGAGAGGGTGTCCGGGGGCTGAAACCACATCTGCCCGCCACAGAGTGGTGGTGAGCGCCACTCTGATCACAAACACAAAGTGATGAAAAGGCACTATGACAGCGTGAGACAGAGATGTGGGGGGGGAGGGAGAGCTACAGCATGAAGAGATCGGCTTGTCCGAGAAATCTGGACTGCAGCCTCTCTGTGTGAGATAAACAAAAGGGGATTTTCACCGTGACGAACCAGTGGCCTCTGTGAGGGTTGCGGTTACATTCTCTAGATAACAGGATTGCACGAGTTACTGTATGGAATACAGAGAAAAGTTCAGAGATTGTGGACTTCTTTTTAATCTCAGAAGTCGTAACGAGACTTTTTCATTTCAGATGTCTGGGCTGACGCATTTCACTCTTTCATTTAATAAATAAACACAATGTAAGGTCTCTCAGGTGTGCTGAACGGTGTCTGCTAGATGATCCCAGAACTTGACTTGGTTTGGCATGAAGGGAGACATTGGCTCTTTGGCTCTTTGTATAGTTTAACTCCTATTGTTAAATTATCCGGTGAAGTTATTCCCAATCAGCATTTTTGAAAAACTTCAAGACATCTCTTTTCTCTGTTTCGGACTGATGTTTTTTTTCAGTTAATTATTCCTTCTTAAATTCTTTTTTTTTTTTTTGTCAAGTGGCTATAACTAAAAAAAACTAAACTAAAAAAAAAAATCAATTTCACATAACCTGGTGTCACAGCCCGGCACAAAAGAATGGGAGACACTCGGGTAAACTAAATAACAAAGTAAACAAACAAATAAATAGAAAGGAGGAATCTGTAAAGTCAGTAGTGTTGGGAGTGGGTGAGTGAAACACCAAACAAACAGCCAAAAACACAGAGGTCTGTGGTGTGAGGAGAACAGGGGAGAACTGGCTGCTCCTCTGGCTTATATGCATGGGGGACACCGGGCCCAGGTGTGTCCCATGCTGCTGATTGCACTCCCAATCAGGTCTGCAGCCCTGAAGAGGGAGAAAACAACAGCAGGTGACAACCTGGATTTTCCTTTGGTCAGTTCAATAGCATTGTACTGACCAGGTTTCCTGTTATCTGTGAAAACGACAACATCACTAAAGTAACAGTAACAGTAATTTCCCCTAACTGTCATCTGTCACTGAACACAGCACAAAGGTTTCTTGTGCGATGAAGGGTTTATTAGCAACATGCTCTCACTTTTGTGTTGTACTCTAAAGCAGGTGCAGTATTTTTAGATAATCTGGATAAACTGTTGCTTTATTTACGACCCGTCCTGCAGTTTGAGACTTTGTTGAGGGCGAGATCTGAAAAGTTACCAACAGCAATGATAAGAATAAACAGATGTAAATTGTGTCGCACTTTGTACAGTTGTTATCTAAATAATTCTGTACTTATTTATAGCAATTGGCGTTTGGTCAATTGCTATAAATAACATGCCTATGCACTTCTATGCAATACTGGATCAGTCCAAAAAAAAGCAGGAATCTGTGCCGTGAACATGCAACTTTAAATCTTTGAATCTGTGAATTATCAAGCATCTGCCAAAATCTCCTCCTCATGTGCAGAAAAAAAACTCATGACGCCACCATCAATGAAAGCTGGAACTGCTTCATGTCCGTGAGGTCCGAGTGAACTGGGAGACTGTGAACCGAGGGGGTGGAAGGATAACGAGACGATCTCAAAGCCATGGAGGAGAAGACCCACAGTCTCCTCGGTTCAACTACAATCACAACCAGAGTCTGCTGTGTTGTCAAAGAACATAAAGACGGGTCAAAGGTCAAATCTGAAGACATTATGAGAGCAACTCCGAGATCTCTTAAATCAATAAGCCACTCTCCTATCAGATACTTTGATGTTTATCTTAGAAACTCACCATGGAAACCAATAACTGCTCTGCGTAATTGCATGAGAAAACCCAGGGAAGGTCTGCTGATGACAGATTATTGAGAATGTGGGGCTGCGTTTGGAGGTGATGGAGGAGGTGGAGGCAGACAAATTGAGCAGCAATTACAGTAATCATCATTAGAGATTTTTTATGTTTCATCTGACTAAGAATGACAAAACCTTGTTATTACACAGACTGGGACCAGGTGAAAGAGACACGTTTGTCAGCCCACCAGGGGAACAAAGAAGAGGGAAGAAGAGAGACAGTTTTATTCAAAGATATATGAACATCCCCATTTTCTGTGTTTGACAGAGAGACACTTGTGGTTAAAATTCTGCACAATGAACACCTGTTAATACCTGATCCACGGCTATAATCATCCCTGTATGTGTGCCGCGAGTGGAGATCATGACAGACACAGTAATGAGTCACGGCATGCAATCAGAGACAAACGGAGAGAATAAGTGAAGAGAGAGAGACAGAGAGAGGGTCCAGACTGAAGCCGAGGTTTGTATTTTCATGCAAATTACGGTGCGTTAAAGTAGATAAGCTGAATGTGATCTGCAAACTAAAAATAGCATTTTTTTTTTTTTAAATCTAAAGAAGTAAATGATGATGAAAATGTCTCTATTGTTAAAGAAATCTGAGTAAATACTCCTCATGATGAAGGCTGAGCGTAATCAGTCCAACAAATGGAAATCGGTTTGAATTTTGGACCACAAAGTCTTTAAAATATCAGTTCACAGTGACCAATAAAGAATTATGTGCGCGACAAATGTTCTTGTGCTTAAAATGATCTTGGCCATTAGATGAAATCACAGCGTTGCTGCGGAAGCTTGACTCACACATTTTGCACAATCATCGTGATTGCACCGGAGGGGCTAGAAGGGACACGTTTTGGGCGTTGGAACTGACAACCTGCCAGTCAAGTTGTTGCTATGACAACATAAACTGTAAATGTTGCATCTAACTCGGTGAATCTGGATTTAATTCAAAGGCGGTATTTAACAGTAATACAACAATGTGACATACAACAGTATGAACAGGAGGAATCATTGCAGCAGTGGTCAACTGACTTCACGAGAGACTTGAAATGTTGTGCACCATCCCTCAAATAAAGTGATTTAAGAGGCCCCGTGGAGTTTTCCTGTAAATAAACATTAACTGTTACTCACCACAACACATCTTTGAGTTCTAGCAAATGCGTTGAATGCAATTCCCTCCACAGGAAACATTTGCCAAGCTGATTATGTAAGTATCTGAATTAGCTTGGAGCGTCGCAGCCTCCAGCCTGTTGATTAGTGGAATTTCGTGACACTGTTTGGTAGGACTGTGTATCGCGTCACCAGCGCGCATGAGAGAAAAATAAAACAGGGGCCTACTCGTGACAAAACAGCTCCACAGTGCCACCAGAGGTAAAAGACTCCACAGGGAACCTTTAAGTGATAGAACCACACGCAGTCTTTAGAGGGAACAGTGTTTTCTCTTGAGGCAGAGCTCAGTGTACTAAACACTGCCTCACACATTGGCGCCTGCAACGATCTAATTGGGCCTCATATGTTACATTAAACACATTAAGTGAGCTCTGGCACACACCTTAACAAGGTCCCGCTCCAACGACCAGGGGGGGGGGGGGGGG
>JBBPCS010000672.1:11416830-11430189 GCA_037974645.1 Hollardia meadi
TTATATATATATATATATATATATATATATATATAACATTGATAGAATGTCACGTTACTACCACAAGAGGTATGAACGGTAAATTAAGTATCGATTAAACCTTTCATTTGTTTTCTGTCCACGTTTCTTTCTACCTTGCTAATAACTGCTTACTTTCTCTCTCTGTTTTCCTCTTCGATCCCCATCCCCACCTCCCCTCTCCAGGTGGCCCTGGGTCAAGAAGACGACTCCTCCAGCCCCAAGAGCTCTTCAGACGACTCCTCCAAGCTGGTGGGCCTCCTGAGTGGGCAGGCTCCGCTCTCGCCTCTGAGCCGCTGGATGCTTCACAGTAAGAGCAGAGCTGCCAATGCCACCTCTCTGGAGCTGCCCTACCGCTCTCCGGTCCCTTTCTCCAAGCAGGAGTTTTCGAAACAGGAGTTCTGGGAGATGCTGGGCAGCGACCTGCTCAAACCCGACGCCTCTAGCTCCAGGGTCAAACGACGGCCCATCGTTAAGACCGGCAAGTTCAAGAAAATGTTTGGCTGGGGAGACTTCTATTCCAATATCAAGACGGTCAGGCTTAACCTGCTGATCACTGGCAAGATTGTGGACCACGGTAATGGCACGTTCAGCGTCTACTTCCGCCACAACTCCACAGGCCAGGGCAACATCTCAGTCAGCCTGGTGCCACCTGTCAAAGCGGTGGAGTTTGACCTGGAGCGCCAGAGCGTGGTCTACCCCAAGGACTCAAAGATCTTCAACTGCCGCGTGGACTATGAGAAGGTGGATCGCAGCAAGCGCACCTCGCTGTGCAACTACGACCCATCCAAGACCTGCTTCCAGGAGCAGATCCAGAGCCACGTGTCCTGGATTTGCTCCAAGCCTTTCAAGGTCATCTGTATCTACATTTCATTCTACAGTACAGACTATCGCCTGGTCCAGAAGGTTTGCCCGGACTACAACTACCATAACGAGATGCCCTACCTGCCCTCGGGCTAGAGGACTTGTAGGGGGGGAGGAGAGGAAAAGGGGAGTAGGAGTGACTGCAACACATGAGGAGGAAACCACAGTGGCAGCAAGACACCTTAAAAAAGCCCTCTCTGTAGCCTGACTATGTAAAAACATATATGCAAAACAAAGTATGCAGATAATGAGGCATTTTGAATGCATAACTACAGCATTCATTAACTGGACTGGTAGTGGAAATTAAATACCGCCAACACGCACGTTCTTACCTCAATCCAGTTTATTAATGCCAACTTTTCCGCCAGCTCTTTCTCTCTTCCATCAAGTCATTTGTGAATGTTGTCTGAATGTCCTTTGAATCACCTTTTACAATAACGCTCTTTCGCAAAGTCACAAGGCAGCATTTTCAGTGAAAGCGCGCATTCAACTGCTGCGTTACGATCCACCGGAGAGTCCTATACAAATTCAGCAAACATCATACAGTGTTTAGCGTCGTATACACTGCAAAGGCGAAAACGATAATGATTTAAAAGTTACCAGAGGGAACGCAAAGCGAGTGCGTTTTTCCTCACAAAGAGCAGATGAATGTAAAGTGTAACCAGCCACAGGATGATTTAGGTCACGCTCCAAGTCTTTTTAAAGGGCATCCCAGAGAAATCTCATCTTCTCACCCACTGTCCTCATCCTCACATGTAGGCATCCCACCCATCAAGGCATTGTCAACATGTATTGTTTGCTTTTGCAGCCTGCCAAATCTAATCACGCTATATCTCTCAGTTATGTCACCTCCATTTCAATAAAAGAGGGAAAAAAGAGGGAGAGAGAGCAAAAAATAATAAAATTTGCAAGAAAAAGCAATTTAGGGGCCAGGGCTTAAGACAAGTTCAGTGCGAGGGAAATAACTAGATTCTGCATAGAGATAGAATTGGCCCTCCACCCTTAAGAGAGAGAGAGGTGGGGGAGTGAGAGAGGGGGGAGATTCAGTGAGCTGTTTTAATTAAAGTGGAGAAGGAGACGTAGAGTATGCAGCTCCTTCTATTGTCCCCTCTGTATGAAAAAGATTACATTTTGTTGCCGTCAGGATTCCTGATTTCACGCCTTGATAACTTTGACTGTGTGAGGGAGATTGCTCTCTCCCGACAACTACTGCGTTCACTAAAGTCAGCCCGTTATCTTGAATAAATGAAAATATTATCATAATAATTACATATAATTTAATCTCCTTTAGAACTAATTAAGGTTTCAACGAGAGGGCGAAATGTATTCCTAAAAATCAAGGCAGCGGGTAGGAGGATAAGAGGACGTTCATGGAGATTGTTGTGTCTTTGTGTGGAGCCTGCAGCCACAGCTCAGCCCAGAGTTAACTGCTCTCATTAAGATAAATGGCCACTGGCTGGCCCATCTCATGTTTCTCTCACAAACAATATCAGCGGAGAGCAGCGCACAATAGAGCAATGAATTAGGTGGCCTGACATTTTGTGTGCCGAGAGGTTACCGCTATCTTGCCTATGAGGACACAATGGCTTTTCAGTTCATTAACGATGAACAGTCACAAGACAGGTGTGAAGAGTCATTAAGTGGTGATGTCAGACGACAGGTTTTGATGCTAATGTGCTGTGATGTCAGGGATATAGCCAAGATCTGTGCACATGCACGCTTGGCAGGAACTGCGCCACGCCGTCCCAGGTGGACCCGTGCAGCAGCGAGCGTTCACCATGAAGCCGGCCTCCTGTGTGTGTCTGTGTGTGGGAGGGGGGAGTGGTAGCATAAGGCTGAACTTAAATGCATTGTCTTGGTGTAGGAGTAGGAGGGAAAACACAGTCACGGCGCTAAAGATAGAAACAAAGACCTGTAAATCTGCACATCAAAGCTCTGAGTTTTTAATTTGCTCTTAAAGAGGGGGGTAGCTCCTCTCCATATGTGACCAAAATCAATTTATGGCTCAGCGAGAATGGCAGCAGTGCACAAGCAGGTCTAGCGCCGCCCCCAGCAATGATAAAAGGCTGTTCGTCTGTCTAAGCCTCCTCTTGCTTGTGATTGTTTTATCAAAACAGATATTTCATACTATATATATATATATGCACCGGCTGTTGCTTCGCTCATTGTCAACACACGTATCTCTCGCTGGCTCGTCACTTACTGTAAGTGTCAGAAATCCACACAGAGGGGATTCTGCTAAAGAGGCTACGATCAATCAGAGTGCCAACTATGAGAAAGCTTGTGGAGAAAGCTTGCCTGATTTATGGCACATCACAGTAGCTGTTTATGCTGCATTTATTTGGAAGCATACATTAAGAGTCCCGGTGGAAAATGCAATATAGATGTTAGTTTGGCAGCATCTGAAACTAAACCTGACACTTGTCTAAAGGTCCTTTTCCTAGACTGCTGGGGGAGATGCAAAGCTTCATGTGTGTAAAATGCATATCGACCAGCATGAATGAACCACTGCCTCTTGCTATATTCATCCATTTCCTCATCCTCCAGCTCTCTCTGTCTCCACGCTGTCGTCCTCTATCTGTGTGTATGACCCGGCTCACTGGCCCAAACCTCCACGTGCCCTCTCTGCCTCCCTTACCCTAGCGTTGAACCCTGCTGTGGGTAGTTCCCCATTGATGCCCTGCCCGCCCTTCTGCGTACAGCGCTGAGCTGAGTTGGCTAATCTCTGTGAGCTTAATGCCGAGCCAAGTGTACATCAGCAGTGAGAACTCCCCTCTCTCCTTCCCTATCTATTTGCCTCTATATCTATATCCCATCAAACAAATGTGTGTGCACACAAAGTCTCAAGATGTGCTGGTTTTTTGGTATTTTTCCTCCCTCCTGTTCAAAGCATCTTACATAAACCCCTGGATTGTGAAGACATGAAATCTCCCCAAGAGCGTGCCAACAAAGTGCCCGACCCAGATATGCCCCTGTAACCTCAGTAACACTCTCCCCCCTTCCTGCAGGGCGTCCTGAGAGAAGCCGGATATTCACACATGTTTGAATCAAAGCAACATGAGCCCACAGCACTGAACTCATGTAGAAAAGAGAGACACATCTTGGGCTACCTGTCGGGAAGAAGCCCCTCACTCTGCTCTTTATCGATCCTCTCAGATTTACAGCAATACTCTGACTGAGACTCCACCCTCTCCGCCTCCCTGGGGCGAGTTAAAGAAAGGCTGTTTAAGAGACAGTCATGTTGCTGTGGGCTGGACGGTGTTGTTACGACAGCAGCCTTACTGTTGACCCATCTAGTGCCAACAGACGTGTGGATATTTGGCCTTAGAGACTGCAAGAGAAAAAAAACGGCCCACTCAGCAAAGAATATTAACAAAACCCGACTGTCATAAATATACATATATATATATATACATATATAAAAGCTAAGAGTCCTCAGATCTGAATAAAGTTGTATTTAAATGTGGGTCATGCAGTGGAGGTTGTCTGTTTTATCTTTTTTGTTCCTCATGGTTTTGTTCCTCGATGTCATGTGGATGATATACTGTATGGATGATATGATGGCATTTACTGTGGTTTCCAAGATTCTAAAAAATCAATAAAGTACACAGACGTACTTAAACCACTTCAGTCGTAGAGAGACAGACTCCAGTCTTATATCTGCTCGTGGTTCATGTGTAGGAAGAGTGTGACAACAATGCTGAAGTCTCTATTCTCTCATATTTGCATACCCGTACTGTGTGCCAACGGCAAAGAAAAGATGTGACAAGAAATATTTTGCTGAGGGCTCTTGCAGCTACACATGCAGGGAGAGAAACAGAGGGAGAATAAGGAGCAGAGAGGAAAATGGGGTTGAAATAAAGAGGAAGGAAATGTTTCAACTGGAATGATGCATGAACACAACTCGATCCCCTAATTAGCCTCCACTTTCTTTCTTTTCTCCCCCCCTCCTCCCCTCACTCTCTCACTCTTGGTTTCTTTATTGTTCATCTTTGCACTCCCCAGTTCATTTTAAGATGTAATTGACATTAAATTCATTCTATTCCTTAATTAAATCCCAGACAACTGTTAACGAGGGGATGGGTTCAAACATTCAGCTCACAACATCCCTTTAAACAAGATCGATTAAGGCATGGCTGGCGGCAAAGCCAGGCCCTCCAACCCCCCCACCCCCACCCCCATTCACGCCCTCTTGTTCCCATAAAAGTGCTGCCTGCCTCAGGATAACCTTGCCGGAGATGATGAAAGGGAAGCAAATGAGTCAACATGGAGACAGAAGAATAGAAATATAATTTGAAAAAAACAAAAAAAGAAGCGGGATTGAGGTTAATGTGAAATCTGTGTGAGCAGCATGCTGGGTCAAACACATGCACACATACTGCGACAGATACAAAGGGTGGAAACTGCAGGCAATAATCAGTGACAATGGACATAAGGGTTTACAAGGAGTACAGAGGCTTTTGGTTGTCGTGGACGAGAAAACAATTCGAGAGCGTGGGCTTCTCAGAGAGGAAAGGGCATTTCGGCATGAGTAATGGGAAGCTGGACGGTAGTCAATTGAGAAAATAACTAGTCATGGCACGAGGAGGCGGGAGAAGGTGTGCAAAGCTTAAAATGATAAATAGACATTCAGAAAAATAACCTTGAGATATGAAAACGTGTGTCTGGAAAAACTAGACAAAACAAGAGACAAGGAGAGTGAGCAAAGACAGAACAGACTGCGTGTTAGCACTGTGCTTTGAATAACAGAAGATATCAGGTTTTTCCTGGGGAGTAATAATTGTGTCATTCTCCTCCGTGACATGGTACACCACAATTTGTAGTATTGCTCTGGTGGTAGATCTTGCACTTTGCATCATCACCCCCTCGCTAACAGTGTTGACAAAGTCGGAGCCTCCCATTTCTTCACACTTTGAAATCGTCTGCGAGGATTAGACTGGTTTGATGATATACAGAACCAAAGTGATACCGGGGTCTTATTAAAAATCTGATTTCATCAGTCAACTGTAACTAATACAGGTTTCTCCCTGACGACAGCCACATAAAAAAAAAAAAACTGCAATGAGGATAATCTTCTTGGCAAAAATTCAGTTTTTTAATCTATTTCTGTGAATAATTTTTTCATTTAAGGACTAATGTACGAGCAAATCTCTCCCATTGAAAAGGTGTGTTAGGTCGCCTGATAACCCATCTGAAAACCTTTATTAGTCTTGGGTTTCAGAGATTGTGGTGTCTCATTATGGCGTAAATGTGGTTTCTGAGGCTCTTTCGCCCAGAGAAGAATGAAATTCTGGGTATATCTGAATATTATTTGAAACTGAAAGCATATCATACATGTGTTTAATTTAAAAAAAAAAAAAAAAAAAGGACCAACTCATATATTTTGTATGACAAAAAGCTAGCCCACCATTAAGTGTTCTCATCAAGGCTTTTGTTACCTGGATACCAATTCCATCCAGATGCAATTTATTATAATGCCTCGCCTTCGCTGCACTCGCTGAATTCAAATACACTTGATGTTTTTTTGATATTCTGAATTGCGTGTCAGGGTGGTCATGGTCACGCTCTTACAATGAGCACAAATGTGTAAAAGAAAATGTACACATGCGCTCGCTGCCCACACACACACACACACACACAGAAACACACACATACACCTTAAGTGGTTTCATGCTCCAGCATCTTAATAGTCTCTCTTGCCCCGCCACGCCAATCACGGGGCACGGAGTAGAGTGGACAGGCAGGTGGGCCAAGTCTCAGCCACAGAGAATCAGACAAGTTACATCAGACAAGGACAAACACAGGATCAGCCTCTAACCCCCCGCAGCTTCATTCATGATGAAGCACTGCAGCCCCGATCTGCAATTCACTGTCTCCTGCACAGACTGGACACAAGGCGCAGGGCACACAAGCTTGACGGAGGCTGGAAAATGAGGTGCTAAAGGGTTTGAGGAAACAGCAGGGGGGGGGGGACGGATGGGTGGAGGCTGTGAGAGCTTGTTGCAAAATGAAAGCACAGATGGCCAGGGCTATGGTGTGGTGGGAAGAGGAAAGAATAACTGAATTCACACACACACCTCCAGCAAGTCAGCAATCCCTACCTCCGATTGAGAAATATTTTTCAATCAATTTTACACAGAGAAAACAAGAGTTTGAGATGGAAATACCAATATCAAAGCTCAGGGTTTTGCACTCCAAGGCACGTTCAATAACAGGAAAAGTGGAGTTTGGATTGCGGTGGGTGACTGCAAATAGCTTCACATGTCGATGCAAATGTGGAAATTCAAGCTGGGCATCTGTGTCATGCAATGTGGAAGCATTAGCTGGAGGCCATGATGAAGACATTAGGGCTGTGATCTCTATATTAGCCTGAAAAGAGGACATTTCCACTTAACTAAAGGAAGCAATGGAGAGGAGGAGTAATTTAAATTCAGTGACAAGGCTTTAAATACCAGCCAGGGATCACACTTGTGCCCTTTGGCAAAGCAATTATTCACTTCTTGGGTGATCAGGTGTGGATGTGCAGTCATGTGCCCGCACATGCTTTTGGCGAGGAGCGTGTCGGCATCTGTGCGTGTTTAAGTAAATTGGGAGGGAGTGAGGGAGGTGTGAAATGTTACAGTTTCTCCTCTTTTCATGTAACTGAGAAGTGTTTATGCCAAACGCTTCAGAGGAGAGAAAGGGTGTTCAGCTGAGGGCTCCAATCAAGTGATGAACGTGAGAATGAAGTGAGAGGAAGACATAAAACAAGAGCTGGTAAAGGTTAGCTTTCCAGCTTTCCATCACTGTCTCCAGCCAGCTTGTTTTCTCCTCCATTTTTTTTCTCCCTTATAACCTTCAACCAGAAACAGCGTGATTTCAGGGGGAGGAGCTCTCTCCCGCTGAGGCCAGACCGAGGCTCAGCCCAGGGGCTGATGGGATGAGACCTCAATGGAAAACTGTCCTTCAAAAACTGCAGCATGATGGATTTTTTGGCCCTGGTTTTGCTTCTATCTTTCCCCAACACATCCTCAGTGCTTTCCTCCTGGCAACACTCTATCTCCCTCAAGCTGCCTCTATTGCCCCTAAATTACCAAGTGGCCCAAACACACACACACACACACACACACACACACAAATAAACACACACGCAAACATTTCTGCAGGTTTCTGCTGACAGTCCAGTCCTTAGTACTGCAGGGCTCTTGCTTGATAAGTCAAAGACAGACTCTGATGCTTCTCATTATCTTTGGGGCTGTTCACAGTGAAGTACCCCCCTCCACAGAGAGTGGTCTTCCTTCTCCAGGCTTGTCATGGGAGCGTGTTGTGCTCACATCGTTATCGGCGCTCCTGCATGAGTTCATCACAAACCCAACGATGTGCAGACTCAGCCGCAGACAACACGCAACACCTCAATCAGTCTTCATTCGCCTCCTCTTCCTTGTCATATTTTACCACTTTCCATCTTATTTGGGGAGAAGGAAACAGGTATCTCTCATGTGAAAAGCTTTATTTTGCTCTCTCTCTCGTCCGTCATTCTTTTTGTCGAACAGTTGAATTTTTACAAAAGGCTGATTGTGAAACATGTGTTAGGTCTGTGTCTTGCTGGGCCCAGAGGTTCCCCAAAACCAGAACTGCGCCGCAGGCAGTACAAAAACAGGCACCTTATACAGCAACATAATGTAAAAGTAAACCTTTACCTCAGAACTTTCCGTCCAAAAACTATTAGTTTGTTCATATTAAAATGGAGAAGTTTAGCCATGGTTCCTCTTTAAAATGTCTGAATAAACTTCTTGCTGCAGATACCCTCTTTTATTGCTCTGAATGAAGTGAAGTCAATGAGATCACTTTCCCTTTTACAACTCAGTAAAAAAAGAGAAAGCTACAGCGGAAAGCAGGATCATTGCAGGAAGGTAATTGGAAGACTAGACTTTAATGTGACCTCTCAATGACAATGAATGCTTGTGCAGTAAGTCGCAGTCACAGCCTGGTGTTGATGAATTATTTCACATATTCTGTTGACGATGGTGGGAGACGGTTCTGGAGCATTTACTTAATGAAAAGCAGGAACCAAATGAAAATGTGAAAGAGTTTTTTGGCCATTAAGGTCAGTGCAACACGCTGTAAACGCTGTAATCTTAAGTTGATATCGAGGATGTTAGCTTTTTTTCTTCTTTTTTTTTTGTTAGCTCTTTGTGTAAAACTACAGCTCTTCAGGTTCCAGCGGATGAAAGAAGTAAAAAGAACAAATGTCCTCTGAAATGTGGAGTAAGACTGTAAAGTCGCACAAAAATATCGAAAAACATACAAAGCACCTTAACATTTTACTAAAATAAAGAACTTCAGAAGACTCAGAGGCACAAAAAGAATCCAGCTAAAGTGAAAAGATGATGAAGAACCAAATGTGTATAAACTAGCAATCAATACGTCAATATGCACCTTGTGTTATCCACCTGAACACATTTCAAGTATTTACAGCTGGAGTAGTGTTTCCTTTGTCTATTCTCAAAGAGTGTTCTCTATAATGTGCTGACACACTCAATTTAAATGATACATATCTCTATTCAGCAAATACTTTTCTGCTCATCACCTGTGGAATAACGTCGTACCTACTCAGATCGCATCTTACCGTGAGACAGGATTACAAGTCCGACCCAAATGAGCACATTGCTTCTAAAATCTTCTGAATGTCTCATGACTCTATTACGTACTTTGACCAAACACTTTTTTTCTTTTATTCGTTGACATTCATTCTGTGCTGAGCCCCGAACATGACCTCAACAAGAGCTTTCTGTCTTGTCAGTCTTGACGCTAGCTTCGAAATACAGCAGCGCTGTAGAGTGTTGACCTTCACCTTCAAGATTTTAGCGTAGCACTATAACTTCTGTTTTGGCTTTTAAATAATTGGATTATTGAGGTTGCATGGGCCAGGGGATTCTAATTCATCGCTGGATGCCTCCTGCATTATGATGATTAATGGCTGAATCTGCAGAGCCCTCGTATTGGCTTCAGGTTGTCTTTTCAGACACGTACGTATAATCCTGCCTCAGGTATTGTTCTATGGTGAGATTTTCAATTCAGGATTCATTTTTGAAGATCTAAATCATGGTCAGGGCCCCTGCTCCACACACACATGGTGGAGCTGATGGGGTAAGGCAATTCCTTTCACACTGAGGGATTTGTTTCTGCATCAAACAAGTCAGGCAATTGGAATTATGACCAGGGTCAATACTCCAGATGAAACAGCAAGTCTTGTCTCTCCTGCTAAATTCACTTTCCACACACCCCCACCTCGCCACTGTCTTTGACTCCTCTTGACCCTTCCACCTTGGGGGGAATTGAGTTATTCAGTGGTACAGCTATCACCCTGCGGTCATAACTTTAAGAGCTGACCTTACCGCCTCTTGCAAACATGGTGGCCAGAGCGCGAGCTTATTGATGGCAGCTCTTTAACATGGTTCCTTTGTCCCTGCCCGGGGCCTTAGGAAATAAATCAACTTAACCAATGTCTTCTTAATCCCCTTCTTACATCTTGACAACCCAGTGGGAGCTGATGGTTACCTGGGGTCAGGGGCAAAGGGCCTTCACGGTCAGTGTATATACACACAGTGACATGTCACTGCAGGAAACTGCCACACATTCTGATTCATGGCTCTCACAGACATCTCATGGAAGGTGGCGGAAGGTGGTCCTCCCTCCCTTGACTCCATCCATCGACGTTATCACACCACAGGAGGCATGCAGAGGCTCACCTTCAATGCACACAAATACAATCACATCCACAAACACGAATAAAAATACCTACACGTCTCAACATGAAGATATTTGAGTCCTGTTTGGGAAAGACGCAATCACAAACGGACACACTGGCAGGAGCCTGGTAAGTCAGTGGTGGCGGTGATGGTGTGTGGGTGGAGAATTAGGGAAGGAGGGAGGTGTGTGGGTGATGTGGGGGAGTGCAGCATAGGGCGAGGGCGGGGAAGTGGATGTTTTATGAGGCCCTTAACATTTACTTCCCCAGCGTTTCAATCCGCCGTGTCTATTAAGGACGGCTGCTCCTCCTACGTGTTCCCCATCCATCAAAGACCAAGAGACACGAGGCCCCACTGACGGACAGCTCGATATGGTGGAGGGAGAGAAAGTCAGCATCAGGCGAGGGGGGGTTAGAGAAAGTGCAATTATTGAGAAATGGAGGAGGAAGAGAATGAGGGAATAGGGTCACAGGAATGCAGCTGAAAATGCAGTCTTAGCTAGAGAATGGCAACGAAAAACTGCTTTCAAGTACAAACAAAATGGTCGAAGAAGACTTCCGCGCAAAGAGCTGAAGCAGCATTTTGTCTGTGTGCTTTGTGAGTATGCTTTGTTCAAGGTGGGCTACTGTCCCTTGGCAGGCACAGTCTGAAATGCTACAGAAATTTTTTGACTCTGCACAACAAACCAAACGCACGTAGCCTGTCGGACAACATTTTGCGAGAGGCAGTGAAGTCAAAACAAGCCATAAATAAAAAGAGACCAAGAGAAAATAGATGAGGTCTCCATTTATTGTGACAGAGTGTGTGAGGTGTGTGTGGGTCAGGGAGGTGTCCAGCTCTGTTCAGGCTTTTAGTATTCGTGTAGCCCCTGCAGGTCACTGCTATTAATTATGAACTTAGCCAGCTACTTCCATTAATCTAAATTTAGAGTCTAGACTTAGCTCCCGCTTGATGCTGCCACTACAGAGCGCTGTGCCAACCAACCAATCACATAATAGGTTTTATGCCCTCTGGCCGACCGAAGACAAGGTCCACTATCTGCAAACTAATCATAGCCACAGTCTGACACTCCCAACCTGCTGTCAGCCAAGGTCGGCGGACCACTGACCACCATAACACAGACTTTAGATGAGAATTACTGCAAATCACAGTGGGAGACAGTGTGAGGCTGATTTCAACCACTTGAAATGCATAAAATCAGGCTAGTTAATGAATACATGGAGCTAATGATCATTGCAGTGATGAACAGCTGGTTTGCATTGCTGTTCATCTGCCTTAGGCCTTTTATCTTAATTAACGGCACGCATATGTGCAGCGATGTTCCCACTCCAAGGCGGCCCTGGCCGTCAACATGCATAGGTCAGACAAGGAGACGTGGGGAATTTACTTTGCAACAGATCAACAAGGAGAGAGGGGAGAATGAGAGGGTAAATTAGACAGAGATGGAGAGAGGAGGAGAGAGGAAGAGAGCCAGAGAGAGAAAGAGAGAGGTAAGAGGGGGAGGAGGATGGAACAGGGGGTGGAGGGGGGTTATACCATCCTGTAACCTTGTGTTCCCCCGGCCATTCTGCCCCTGGGCTGCTGTACCTTCCCTCCAGCAATTAATCATCTGATACTGAGCTTACTCAACCGACAACCAGCTCCCCCACATCCTAATTAAGCCGAGAGGAGAGGAGAGGAGAGGAGAGGAGAGGAGAGGAGAGGAGAGGACGAAACCTAAAAGGCAACAGATAAGTAAAAAGGATGGTCTCTGACAATGCAGAAAATATTAGCACAGGTAGAGTGCAGTAAAGCAAACTGGGAGCCAGGAGCAAATGAGAAAGAAGAAAAAGGGAAGAAATCCAAAGCTCAGCTCCCATGGATTGGTAGTGAACATAATGAAAAGCCCATGCCAGCCTGCATCGAGGACCATCTATCTACCAGACTGGCAAAGCAGGCACCACGCTGGTGCCAAGGTTATTGTGCAACAACACGCAGTCTTTCTGTTCGAAGACTGTGTGTCGGTGTGTGTGTGACTGGGTTTAGGTGTGTGTATTAGACAAAATAGAGAAAGGGAACGAGTGTGTGCATGCACGCTTATTTGGGGTTTTGTGTGCGAGCAAATGCTGCAAGATGTGTATGTGTGTGTGTGTGTGCATGACTTGCGCTTATTCCACAGAAGGTTTTTCATCTCAGTCCAGGACTACAGGGAGACTTGATGTCCGCGCTCTTCTTCTTCCTGGCTGAGACACACTGGCATCCTCCCCGGCCACCTGCCAGCCAATTAGCTGAGCAGGCAGAAGCAGCTGCCCAGTAGCAGGTGGACTTCCATATACCAACATCTCTGCTGCTTGCTAATGTTAATGGCATTGATCTCTGGGACCACTGGAATGGACCACCAGGGGAGGCGGGTCAACTGTGGATGGAATTCACATGCAGGCACAGTAGAACCCTCTAGTAAAGATGTAAAGACCAGCATGTACTGTAATTCTAGTGCAGCCGCCTTGTATAACTTCTTGTTTTCAACAACACCACAACCAGGTAAAGTTTTATTTTCTGGGTCATAGACTGTATAAAACATGGATGTAGTCTCTGTGACATCACCCAAAGGTTTCTGAAGAGCCAGTTGTGAAGCTCAGTCTGATCCTATGGTTGCCGCCATCTTGGCAGTGCCTGACTCATCTGCTTAAATCCTGGCCAATCCAAAACTGGGCAAACATGCACAGTAAGCTGTATTTTGTGTCCAATATTTGCATGAAAATATCTT
>JBBPCS010000672.1:11432853-11445804 GCA_037974645.1 Hollardia meadi
ACACACACACACACACACACACACACACACACACACACACACACACACACACACACACACACACACACTCACTCACTATCATGTGTCTTAAGAAAAAGAACCAATAATAACCAAGATAGCCTTTAACACATGCACCAAAAGCGTTTATCGTTTATCGTTTGACACAATATTAAGTCTCCTCAAAGGTTCATTTGGTAAAACTTCCAAAACAGAAACTTTAAGAAAAAAAAAAAAATCTACGAGGTCTTCAAAGCGTCATATCCGTTGGGATTTAGAGCTGTTCCCATGGGAACTGGCAAATGAGCGTCCACCCAGCATAGCGCCGGGAGAACACAGTGATTATTGATGTGTCTGGGGCTCAACCAATCAATGGCTCTTTGAGTCCCCCAAGGATTGTGGGATAGAGGAGGAACAGTGTGTGTGTGTGTGTGAGGGAGGTGTTGAAGTGGCAGTGCCAGAGCGATTTGTGTCCAACACAGATCACCAGCTTAATTGACGAGCCTGAAATTGGTTTAAAAGGCCTGGTGCCTCCCTCCCACCTCCTCGTTGACTGGCATCAAGGCAGAGCACTGCTTACAGGTATTAGTGTCATTACCCCCTTCCCCTCTGTGGAGATGGAGGTGGTGGGGGGCGGTCAGGGCCTGGGCCTTCTACCTCGCTAGAAACGCATCACCAGGAAAAAACGTCTTCCGGTGGTACGGCGTACCTGGCACGCACTCCCCTCTTGTGCTGTGCGTTATGGCATTTTTATAGCCGTTTTTAGGCACACATAAAAGTAAAGTTTTCAGTGCAAGAGGCAGGAGTCACACAACTTTTCCCATTAATTTTATTTGATTGCTCTGTGACACACAGCCTCATTCCACCAGCGCACCACGCTGCTTTACTGGCGCAACTGTTACTGCTGTTTAAGTGTGCAAGCGTTGAGTGGAAGGCACAGAATATACAGATTAAATCAACCAAAACACAATCATCTAATTGAGTTATTAAGTGATTGTTTCAGCAGACTTGTCTTACTCTCTACTGTTTATAATAACATGGTTTTTATTTTATTTCTGTCTCTCTGATTTTTAACAGAAAATTAACCAACAACAATTTTGATAATTGATTCATTATTTATGACATCTCTTGTTCTAGCTCCTCCAAATGTAAGAACTTGTATCTTTTCTCCATTTTACATAATTATAAGTTAAATACTCTTAAACCTCCAATATCTGTTGGTGTTTTGTTTTTTTTGCGTGTGAAAGTTGTGAACTTGGTTCATGTTTCTGGTGCATGCAAATCCAATGTTCTCCTTTGAGATCTGTTTTTGGTCTCCACACTCTCCTGAGGAAAATATGATTCGAGCTGCACTATGTTCACCAGCTCGTCTCTGCGTTGGTTTATTTGCTGGGCAGGTAGGTAACAGTGGGTCTTTGCACTGATTTTTCACTGAAAAGAGCTGCTGAGGCCAAAAAGTTGCAGTTAGAAAGAGAAAGACAGACGTAATGACCCATCTTTGACCAGCCATACTTCCTCGACTTATTTCTAGCGATGTTCCCAGATCAGTTACTTTGGTAGATGCAGTCTTATAATCAATAGGAATTTGGCCAAATCTATAAACCTGTACCTAAGACCTATGTTTTCCTTAAATTAATCACGGCAATTGATCGTTTTTAAAAAACAAGCCTTGTTCTTACAGTGTGCGTTCAGTCTGTGGAGAGTATAGGCTCAGTGAGAAACTGATGTTTAGCTGTGGGCCTTCTTCTACACTCTACAAGTCACACACTGATCAAACTGAAGGCCAAGGATGGTCTCACCCCCCGGAGCAAACTAAATAATTAACAGGCCTTTAATTAAACCTATAAGCGAGCAAATGACCCCAAGCCTCCGGGGAACCACAGGGGGGTTAGCGGGGGAGAGGGATTTGGAGGGGACGTTAGAGGTGTGTGTGTGTGGTGGAGGGTTGGAGATATAAGATTATAGTAACAAACAAGGAGGAGAAAGTGACCTAATGAGCACATACGGTAACACAGCCTGGTCAGCTCATTTACTTTGACATTTGAGCGGAGGCATCGCTGCAGGAAGTGACTGTAAGGAGGCAGATATAGAGGCATCTGACCCCCAGGACTGACTGACACTCCGAGGTCCATCCATCTGAGCCCAGGGGAATGAGAGGAGAGGGGCCGATCAATAAGGCAATTGTTTGATAGAGTGTTTGTGAGTGGCTGCATTTCCAGCTGTTGAGCTCTCTGCGTTTCTAATAAGAGGAAAGATTTATAATGGCAGCTAACTAATGACTGAGCGCTTGAACGGTGAGCTGACACTTCAGACAACCTGCGAGTGCGATAACCGGCGGGAGCAAGCCTTGCTGTGGAGAAAACGCACTGTACGTAACACAAACGTAAACCAAAAATTCAAACATAAGATTGGAACCTGCTTATCCTTTTCAGGTATAAATATATTTCACATTTATGTGCTCCGTAGTTCAGGTCTTTAATCGTTATTTCATCTTTACTTTACCCTTATTTAGAGTTTACAGTAGAAACCGGATATGAACATTTAATAAATGTATTTTAACACATTATCGTGTAGCTGTACACAACTGTAAGAACATTTTTAATAACTTACAGTACTTCTCCTATCAAGCTTGAATATAATGACAAATTGAGCATTGCGTTAGTTCTGGCAGGCCACGGAAGTCAAGCTCAGCTCACAATCTCAGCTACATCAGCTGACGGCTCAGCTGATTTTCTTCTACACATTGTCAAATCTCATTCAGGGCGAGCTATTTAAGCTGCTTCGACCTGCCAACTCTTCCTGCTTCCTCTGCAAGCCGCTTTGCAACCCAGCTCCACCCCAGCTCCTCCTTTTTATGCTTTATGTGTCTGACTTAATCAGTGTAATTTCTGTTGTCACTGATGCCTGCTTTGTTCTGTACACGCAGGTTGTTGTTGTTGTTTTTTGCTGCTTAGCTCCCTGCCTTAGCATTTCCATGTAGGCACATGGAAAGGCAAGGAGCCACCAAATATAACTTAATGCAAATGGGAATCTAAGTTTCTTTGACTAGAGTGGTCCTGACAGAACTGTGTTTTATGTTGTCATTAATTATCTATTTATACACCAGCCTCTACTTGCCACAAAGAGGAGTTATAGTTGTCATGTCACATTAATAATCACTTATTTCTGCTTGCAACTATATTGAGGTGTGTTATAAACCGTATAAGCTGCTTACGTGTGCCCTATTTTTAAAGGTTTTTATCTTAAATGTCACGTGATAGGGAAATCCAAGCTGTAATATTCTCATCTTTAATGAGGGATGGACGGATTTGATGGATTTTGCAGATTTAGGCATGATGCAAAATAAACCGCATGAAGAAATTCCCCTACATTGTCCAATTAGTTCTCCATTTTCTCCATTTCCATTTAGCTTTTCAGTAAAGTCTGACTTCTCTGCTCTAATTCCACCGAATATTACAAGACGTGGAGCATAAGATCTAAAAATGCCATCATTTTCATCAGCCTAATATTGCAGAAATGGAAGTAAGATCATCTTTCTGATTGGTTACAGTGCCAGCACTCCCATTCAATCGAATAAAATCTCGAGAAGCGTGTCAAGCCACACACATACTCTCACACGCATTTCAATCTTCTCACTTGCCTGCGCAGTCTTTGGTTCTTTCTTTTGCTTCCCAGTGGCACAAGCACTCAGAGATCCAATCAATCACATCGGTGCTCACACACACACAACTACACACACACACATGGAGGCAAAAGGTGCTTAGGCGGACATGCTATAAGTTCACTACCGGACCAGTGGTATCTATTGTCTTTCCCATCAACCCCGCGGCACGCAGCCGAGCAGATCACTCTCAGTCTCTCCATTAAAGCGACTGCCGATTCTGACGCATTTTAAAATGGTGGTAAAGAGGAAATTAATCTCTCCCTGGGCTGCCATGGCAGGATATTAATCTAGCAGGTTCACTCGTCGCTTCTCTCTTTGCCTGATAATCCCCTCCTCATCAACAACACATTCAAACCACAGGTGGACGAAACAGGGTAATTGATTAGGATATGAAACTTCCCTCGCAGCTCTTCTCTCCTCATCTTTTTTTTTTCCCCCCTTTCGTCAATCCTGCTGCCCATTGTTGCAGGTGTAAAATTTGCCCGTCAATCATTCACCAGCCATAACATGTGACTTCTAATGTTCACGTTGAAGGAGAAATCAGTATAAGACTGAACTGCGGCCAAGTTTGAGCCTTCAGTTTAGCATCAGCTGGTCAAAAAACTCTGGAATTATGACTGTAAATAGACGAAATGACATTCATGATTAATTACTGTGTACAAACCTCTTTCTTTACCCCCACTCTACTTACTTAGTGATCATCACGGACATCTAAAACAACTACAAGACAAAACAAACATGTTCCCTAAGAATGAGGCCGTCTCCCCGTGGGCCAGTCAGTAACAAACACATCACCTTGTTTTGATCTGTAATTATAACTCCCCTCCTGGGCCGATCAATATCATTTTGAAAAAGCCACTACACGCCAGTGGGAAAAACGTAGCAGTGAGTCAGATATCAAAAAACCTAAAAAATAAATAAATAAATATATATAACAAGCAAATGAGGGTTAAATTTGTACTTCATGAAAAAAAAAGCTGAATCCGATGAAATCCACTCAGGGTTGACAAGTCACATGTAACAAATGAATGGCTGTAATTGCAAGAGACAAAATTATCACTTTATGAATAGTGTTCCTATCGTTCCTCAGTGCATCTTCACACAGTATCTGCCCCCTGGGTGTAGTGATAGCTGTGTTTTCTCAGAGCAGCTCTCAGCTGAGGAGCCGATAAAGGAACATGATTCTTATCTGAGCATTAACCCATGTACTGCTTCTAGAGTTTACACGCCGCCCGACGTAGGGTGAGGCTGCTGCGTGGACCCTCGGGGAGACAAATGTGGCTGATAAAGCTAAGCTCATTATCTGTTACTGACACATCGGTCAGGGGTCAGACCTAATCTGAGCCCAGAGGAGCCCGGCCGCTCGGCCACCGTGCGACCTGGCTCTGTTACAGCCCTTAATCTGATCTGAGGTTAATGTGCTGCCTCTCAGTGACAAAAGTAGAGGGAAGAAATTTCCTCGCCTCACCGGGAGAGGAGTAAGCACCCTCTCGCTATCCCCGCAGATCCGACACTTAGCCCACACCACCGAGAAGAAAAAGAGCACGACGCAAAATAAATATCATTAACCCACAATTAAAATCCTGTTCTGTGTCCCGACATCCTTTATTGTTCTCATATCTCTGTCCAATTACAACATGCCGGAGTAATTACGGCTGCATTAAAAAGTAATGAAGTTATATGAGCAGGGCCGTTTCCACAGGGCAATCTGACAGGAGGTGGAGAGGAGTAGGAAATCGCTGAAGCTGGCGGAGGAGCGGCTCGTCCCTGCCCGTGATGTGAAATGTCAACCCGACGACTCTGCGGCGCCCAGAAACATCCACAGTTCGGCTACTTCTCCCCCGTGGCGGACTGCGATCAATCACTCTGCCTCCTGTGCAGCCATTACTGTTTTTTATCTTTTTAACTGGTCAACATGATCTCGTAACCATGGAGACAGGGTCTTGCCTAAAGGGCGCGGGATACAAATGGCTGCCTGGTCATTGTGGTGTGTTCACAGATCTGAGTCAGAAACACACTCATGCACCGGTCAAGGCTGTGGCAGCGGACTTATTTATATCAGTTTTGTTAACTCAGTGATTGTGAGCCTTTAGATATCTAGATCACATTTTGATCTGTGTGTGTGTGTGTGTGTGTGTGTACATGTTTACGCATGTCGCTGTGTAAACACACTTGTTTTATGTGTGAGAATGGGCGATGAATTGCCTGAGTGAGGCTGTTAAGCGAGGGTCAGAGATGAGAGCAAGGCAATTTGAGGTTGGAAATGAGCGATGTCCTTTCTCATTTGAGCGCCACAGAGACCTCGGCCTCTCAGATGCCACCTCCTCTCATATGTCAACAGGCCCATTGTGTTTCAGCTGCCCTCCGTTCTGTTTTTCTCTCAGTACATTGAAGGAGAGAGCGAAAAAGAGGAGAGCGGTAACAACTGTGAGCCACGGTGATTTGGAAATGAAATATCAGCCTGTGAAGAGGTGGTAATCTCCCTTTGGAGGAAAAGACGGCAAGATGAAAAAGACAACTGGGCGGGAGAAAGAAGGGGAGGAGAGCAACAGAAGAGGAAACAAGGAGGGGGAGAAAATTGGTGTGCTGGGATAGACGGAGCTTGTGTCTGAGCTGCTCCACACATGAGTGGAGATCTGACACCGACACAGGACCGGTCCCGCTGGTCCGAGAGCTGCACAGAGACCTGTGGCTCTGAGGCAAACTCTCATATTCCCATGGATGGAAGAAGGATGGAGAGAAGACAGATTTCTGGAAGGAGAAATCAGAAAATGACAAGTGGAAAGAGAAAGGATAAAACGGTGAATGGCCAAGCAGGAAAATAAAAGGGATGGTCATTTTTCTGTATTTTTCTTTATATACACTCTGCCATGAGTTCTAGGAATAGAACCCAGATGCAGAAACAACTCTAGAGGCAGAGTTCAGTGGTTTCAGTGGCAGGCAAACAATTCCAACAGGGTACATGCAAAATACATAATCCAGGTAAACAGGCACGGTCAAGTGCAAGTTAACAGGACACAGGTGGAACTAATCAGGGCGGGGCAGACAATCACAGTGACGGGAAAAGAACAAAGACAGGAAGTGTGAAGCCAGACATGACACACGAGGAAAACACTACAAAATAAAACAGGAAATAACAAACTAAATTCCAAACCATGACAGCTTAATTTTTCCCAGTATTTGTTGATGCTGAAAAATAATGGTTCTACTTTGTGTTTATTATTGAGGTCATTGAGGTGGGTTTGTACTGGACTGTGTTACAATGAAAGTTGTTTTTAATATTCTGACCCTCTTGTGGATGTAAATTTGGCGACCACAATAATAAAAACACCTCTCAATGTGATGTAGTCCAGTTTGACTTCATTTTCCGTGGAGATTTCGTGCCCGTTGGGAGACAAATTTGCGCAGTGAAATCGAGGTTTAGAGGGAACCATTCCAAACGCTGATTGTGTCATTTTTCCAAAGCTATTACGTGGCAAAACTTGTCTATTGCCAATTAAAACTAATACCTCTTTGACTGACAGTGTCAATCAAAAGTAAGTAAACATTATTGTCTTTGTAAAAGCAGGATCAAAACTGAGAATCCAACAAGGCAAACACATCCAGAACGGGAAGAGGCAAAAGAAAAATATCCCAAATCCAAATACACAGGCAAAGTCCAGAAAACGGAAAGGCAAGCACACAGACTTAAATACATAAGGAAGGGAGTTTTAACAAGACACAGGTGAAGCAAATCAGGGCAGGGCAGGCAATCAAAAGGAAAGGACTACAAAATAAAACAGGAAGTAACAAACTAGAAGCTCTAAAGGATAATACACAAAGTAACTTATGTTATTTGTTAAGTTATTTGTCAGTGACTTCATATTGCAAATGGTTCTGGCTCGGTCAGGTTTAAGCAATAAAGCAACGTGGTTATGGTTGGGGAACGAAAGGTGGCTGTTGGTAGGAAACAGGAAGTATCTCAAAGTCGAACATTTTGGCCATCCATCCCGCCAGCTTACACCCTCTGTGGAGTTAGAGTCTATAACGATCATGCTATTTCCTCTTTTGATCCATGCACAACAGTCACCATTCCTCAATTCACTTCAACTTACTTTATTTGCTGGAAAGAGTGACACTGTCTTTTTTTTTTTCTTGGGATGACAGACTGGATGCGTCCAAATTACTCAATGTAAAATCCTCTACATGTTATAATAACCCCCCCTCAACACACACACACACACACACACACATCAGCATACAGTTTGTGCTGCTCTGAGGAAGCTTGAATTGTGTTGAGTAGCTGCCACTCCATCTCTTTGTCGACTATGTTGTGTGTGCTCTAATGGAGCCGATTACAGTTCACATTTTTCTGCATTGAACAGCTTCAAATTTGAGGTGAAACATAAATAGACTTCACAGTTGCATTTACTGGCTGCCCAGTGCACAAGTAAAAAAAAAAAAAACACAATTACAAAAGGTGTTCAGTTTGTTTTGATTCTGATGTTTTGTGCCCACACGTTAACTCGTGCTGCTTTTGTAGGTGTGCTGGCTCCAGGGTCCATCATGGAGGACTTGAAACTGCATTACTGAGGTATAAATGATGGAATGTCAGCGAGACCTGTCATGGCTGTCTGGCACACCTGGCACCAGCTGAAGATTGTTTGGGATGGAGCAGAAACAATAACCGGCTAACAACACAACACAATACAATACAAAACAATGAGAGACTTGCAATAACAGCAGCACACTTGATGACTGGGATTGGCAGCACAGGTCAACAACAATGGATTCTTTGATAAGCATCAATCAAGCTGCCGGCCCTCTTGGGGCTTTGATCGAGTGGTTGTGTGTTGTTGTTGTTGTTGTTGTTGTTGAGAGGCTGGCTAGAGATGGAGGTTGGTGGGGGACTGATTATGGGCTTCAGCGAATCACAAGAGATGAACCCCCGTTGAGAGATGGAAGAGAGAAAGGAGAAGAGGATGGAGGAGAGAGCAGGAGGGCAAATGAGTGAGAGAGGAGAGAGCGGAAAAGATGGAGCGGGCTGGATTGCGGAGGGAGGCTCGACTGGGCCCTCCTCCACCGCCCACATTCCCCCAGTCCTCCACTGGATGACCAGCATACATACAGCCAGGCACCATGACGGACACTCTCCTCCTCTAATGAGTCCCAGTCACAGCTGAACACACCGCTGTGCTTTACAGCACCAACAGAGAGGTCTGCCACCATGAAAAACTGACTGTCTGCTGCAATCGCAAACACCACAACAAATACACAAAGTCAAATGGGGTCCTCCTGCGGTGTATCTCCAATATAACCATGTTTGTTTGTGTCTTTGAAGGTGTGTAAGGACCGTTTTTTCAGCCTCTTGCCATTGCAGACGACCAGGACACCTGCTGCGTGCTCACAGCGCGCACTCGCTCTGCCTTGCTGTCGCCTCTTTGCCACCTGTTCTGTCATCTTCCCGAGTGGAGCCAGCCAAGTGCCTACGCCATGTAGCAGCATATCACATAGACAGGCTCCTTTGGCTCCATGGAGGGGTAAACCCCCCCCCCCCCCCCCCCAAAAAAAAAACCTTGTATCATTGAGCGTTCACTCACATTTTACATTCACTAAACCCATTCAGTAATCTCCTTATGCGTGTGACATGGCAGTATCAGAGGAGGTTGTTGAGGTAACTGTCAGGGAATTTGATGCGAGTTCCCTTGTCACAATCACTTTTGCTCACTCCCGTCACTCAGCCTGTCGTGCCCTGAGGGACCACTGACAAGAGCAGTATTGGCAGGCAGAGGGACAGCGGCGAGGATGTCGTAGAGGGCATTTCATTTCACATACAGGAGTCTGCAAACAAAACCTGCCAGTTCACATTGGAAAGGCATCCGTGCACATTTTTTTGGCCTGTGGAAAAAGTCTTTGATCAAATAAGTTGCATTGATTTTGTGGAGCTGTACGTCTATCGATTTTGTCCATCTTTGACATGTCAGACGGGGGTGAGCACTAATGTGAAAAATGAGGCCCCTCTCTGCCAGAGAGCCAATGAGGCAAGGCCAAACCACAGCAGGGAACCATGCTATTAAAGCAATGCCCTCTGCAGAGACACTTTACAGTCAAATATTTTTAGTCTGGGGTCTCTTCATGCGATCGCAATTCCCAAAAAAGGAGGCAGCAACTGCAACTCCCATTTTTCTCAACAGCTTTTGTAGCTCAGGCCCAAAACACACAAAAACACATGCACACACACCACAAGCAATCTGAGTGTATGAGTGTAATCTAGTCCTCACCCTGAGTCTCCTGTGGGTGTCTGTGGTTTGCTGTGCCAGTGAAATGAAAGCAGGCCTCTCTAATAACAGCGAATTTAATACCAGCACTAGTCCCTTAATGAGAGTGCCCTGTGTTTGCTCTAGGCTCATATCCGCAGCACCAGTGGGAGAGGAGGCGCGGAAGGGAGGAAGGAGGGAAATGTAGTTAAAATCTCCCATTAGCATCACCTCCAGGGCATGCATGCACGCTCCCCAGGCGGTGGTGGGGGCGGCAGCCTGCGTCTCGAGCGCGGGTTGGCACGGGGGGCCACAAGATGCCCGTCCTTGCCTCTGCACAGCTGGAGCATTTCGGATGGCGGTGTGCGCCGCCATTAATAACAAACAGAAATTACTATGGCGCTTATTAGAAAACAGCATGACACTGAGGTCGGAGCAGAAATAATGTGCTGCAATGAAGAGCAATGGACAGGAATGATAAATGATGTGAAACAGGGAAATAAAAGATAAATTCAATGTTCCTCCATATTGTTTGATGGTGGGTGAGTACCTGGGAAAGAAAGATCAAAGAAGGAAGAGTGTGGGAGGGTGAAATCATTTTGGGAGTGTGTGCATATTTGGTGGGAGTCCATATAATATTACATTACACACAAATGGGAGAGAGGGAACAAAACAACAGGAAGAGAACTTGCAGATGAAAGTGTTGTAATCAGTCAGGTGTTGGGATTGTTTCCACTATGGTCAAACAATTAACTAGTAATCCTTTAGCAATTAGCATGTCGGCGATATCAAGGAACAAAACTAAACAAAAACAAACCATTGCAATCATCTCTGCTTTAATAGTCTTGGTGAGGTCCCCAGAGTGTTTACTAAACAGAGTGATTGCGGTGGAGATTTGAATATTTAATAACAGGAAGAGATTGGAGAGGAGCAGCGTCTGGGGAGAACAACAATCCGTTTGGACTCGCTGGGCAAATGAAGGAAACTAGGCTGAGCTCATTGAATTTGTCCCTGTGGTATTAATGAATTTTAAATGAATTTTATGGAATAGCCATAAATACATTTTGAAAACAGTGAGCAGAGAGTGCTGCTTCATATGGAGAGAGAATATCTGTGGATGAAGGTGCCCTGAAACCACAGCTTTGGGTATTATAGAGCAGACAGACAGATGTAAGGCTCATCAGGGTTGGACAACTCTCCGAGGTAGATTTGGTACAGACATTTATTCTCTGCCAGGTACAGTAGAAAATGCCTCTCCTCTGGGACACATGTATTTTCAACTCAATATATTTTTAAATCCAACACATCCATCATAGCGCGCACTTACAGGGATCAAACTCGGCTACACGTGTAGATTGGGCTTGTGCCTGACAGAACATCCAAAAACTAAATATGCAGTTGCAAGAGTTTTGAGTTTTCAAACTTTGTGTCTGAACTGCTTCTTTCTGCTCAGACTCAGCACACCTATTAAACATCAAAACGCCACCAGCGTATGATCCCAGCAATCAGAGTAGCACCGTGTACCTTCAACCTCAGTCCAGGGATGAGGTTCCACGTTACCATAGAAACAGTTTAGATCTTTTCTAATTACGTAAACTGCAAAGTAAATGCAACAAACATACAAACACAAATCAACATGAGAAAGGCCAAACACCTTCAATTTTCAGCTTTTAATAGTCACATCATGATAAAAACTTGTCATTGTTAACTGAAACGAATTGAAAAGTATTCATACTACACTGACTGGTTTGCTAGCTATCGTTTCCTACCCATTTATCCAAGACCTTCAGTGATTTCTTTTCAGAATAATAATAATAATAACACATTATTTATATAGCACCTTTCTTAACAATCGTACAAAGTGCAAAACAAGGGAATTAAAACCAGACAGAGCAGATGAAATGAGAATAAAATCAATGAAAAAGAAAATAAGAACACAAAGAGAAGAGACTTAAAAGAAGTCTGAGTTCAGCCGGCAGAGAGTTCCAAAGTGTCACAGTTAGTGGGACTTTTGACTTCTTTGCTCGCATGCCTTCAACTTTTCCATGGTCCCTCCTCGATCACGTCAGTTGGTGTTCAGGTATTACAGCTGATTTAGGTTCGTGACAGGTGGGTCTTGTGCAGTTGGCCTATTGAAACTGGTAGTTTACTTATTATGGTCACACTGAATGTGGAAGAAGTTATCTGATCTTTTAATTAGGTAAAAATAGCAAATTATACATTCATAATTTATGAGTATAAGTAAAAGTACAAAAGTATCAGTATCAAAGTATCAAAATTAAGTACTCATTATGCAGAATGGCCATTTTCTGAATAATGTATATTATATTACCGGCTTATAAATACTGATGCATTCATGTGTACATCACTAGCTTACGATTTTTTAATCACTGAAGTTCGAGTAAAAAGTAGCGGGCAATACATTTCCTTCTGACAAACTCAAGTAAAGTACATATATGTCAGTACAGTACTTGAGTAAATGTAGGGTCGCCCTGGTTGGGAATCACTGTTTTGGACTCACCAAGTATTTTTTGGCTCCTCTGAGGTTTAGTGAAACCTTACAAATTATCTGAGCTGTAAATAACATGCACATTCCAGTAACACACAGTTAATTGCAGCAGCAAAAACACAGTAATGTTGACTTCATGAAAAACGCACATGGTCATATGCGCACACACGCACACACACACACACACGCACACACACACAGAGTTAGATGATTTCTTGCAAGCCCAGTCCAGGTCTATTAGGCAGGCATCAGGCATTCGCTGTGGGCCAGGTCTGGCTGGGCTCCCAGGTTAGAGGACGTCTCCTCCTGGCCCTCTCTTACCATCTGCTCCTTCCAGAAGGCCGGCACCACTGGGGGGAGGAGGGGGGAGCTTGCCCATCAGATACAGCCCAGAGGAGAGAAGAAAGGAGGGGAGGGAGACTACTGAAGAGCAGGGATGGGTTGAAGGGTGGTTACTGGGGCTGACGGAGGAGCAGAAAGGCCTGGAGTTGTCCAAAGGGCTGGGCGAGAGGGGTGGAGAGGTTAGTGGCGAAACAAGGAGGGGG
>JBBPCS010000672.1:11445904-11467390 GCA_037974645.1 Hollardia meadi
CCCCCCCCCCCCCCCCCCCCCCCCCCCCCCCCCCCCCCCCCCCCCCCCCCCCCCCCCCCCCCCCCCAGTCACTTGGAAAAAAACTGGTGGAAAGATGAAAAAAAAAAAGGTGCTGATATGAGCTCCAAATTTGTGTTCCACGTTTTTGGTTTTAATTAGTATTACATATTGTGTTCAGGCATGTCCGTTTTTCTAACAAGGCAGGGTAATTGAGAAAGAGAAAGGTAATTGAGAACGTGGGGAAAATAATATCGGTGATGGATTGAGTGGGTGAAGGAGTGAGGGAGAGAAAGAGAAAGAAATGATTCTTTTCCGCAAGGATATGAGGGTTTAATTGGACACTGGGCCGATGCAGGGGCTGCTGCTGACGCAGGGAGTTTTGGAAAAATTGGGTTTGAAACAAGAGGGAAATTTCCCCGCTGAAATGAGAGATGGAACGATAACACAGGACAAAGAAACAGGTCAGGCACTTCATCTGAACATTACTTCCTCCCCTCTGCCAAATCCCATTCCAAATGAAATACGGCACAGAGTTGGCAATAGAATTTTATCACAGTATTGCATACGGGCTTCTGATCTCTCATCCACTGGCATTATAATTGACACTTCAAGAAAATGCAGCGAGGATGCCCAAGGATAAAGAGAACGTATATCCCTGCATGTCTGTCACAGCTATGTCCTACTTTTGTAGGGACTGTGGCTCCGTCCAAGCCAAACACTAAGAAACAGACTGAAAGGACTGATGAAGGTGAGAGTAAAATATTGAGCAGGCGAGGCGGTGCTGGGACTAAAGGATGGCCAGAGCTTAACAGTGGATTTACACAGAGGGCAACTCGCCCATCAAACGCTTGAGCTGAAATTTAGAAACGCTTTAGCTGGATGTTCCTGGACACTGAGATCACTATTTCCTCGCAGAAAAACAGCCCGTATTGTTTGTCTGTTACTGGTGGCTCAACACTTCTCACCTACTTTAGGATTTTTGTCCACAACTGTCTTTGTCCGAACAATATGATGGGAAACTCTTCCAAGAGCATCATCAATACCCGTTTTTGTTTTTGGAGAAATTGGTGAAAATTGTTGCAAATCAAGAACTGATTGTCAAAGGTTTAAAAGAAGAAGAAAAAAGAAGAGATCAAAATGATTTCCATCTCCACCAGCAATTCAAAATGCAAGCACAGACAGAATTATTGTGTACAATTTATCACATCGCGGCTGCAGACATCATCAAAAATTTGTCAGGGAGCTGTCGGGGGTGCGCGCTACACCTGCGACCCTGACGGAGTAGAGAATGACAGGACTTTTACTCACTCCGCATATCACTACAGGCACCATTTCTCTGAAAGATGAACGGATATTGATGATGATGCTCTCTAAAAGAAGCAGAAAAATAAGGGCAAAAATCAAAGATCCAGTTACTTCTTCACAGTAACGATAATTTCCATGCAAATAATAGTCGTTTTACTCCTCTTTAGTGATGACTGATGCAACGTGGCTTCACACTCCGGCCAGTTCTTGAAGGTTTGTGCATTTGCTGTTCCTAACACTCAGTGCTTGGTGGTTTTTCAACTACAAATATTGATGCATTTTAACTTTCTGGCAGCAGCAGCATCATGGGGTTTTTGAAATACACAAAAACACTTGAATTACTGCTTTAAGTGGCTCTAAACTAACTTTTGTCACAGAAAATTGCTTCAAAAGTTGCATCTCTTCAAAGTTCCATATGGCTGGATGGACTCCAGCTTCCCAGTGTTAGAGAACAGTACAGGAGTCCCAACACTTCTGAGCTGTGTCCTCTGACATAAATAGAAATAATGGTTGGATTTTGCATCCTGGCCTTTATTATTCTTTTTAAAAATTATTATTATTAGATATTGATTTAATCTCTGGTATGTAAATGAGATTTTTTTTGTTTGTATTAACTTCAGTTGACTAACATTTAGGGAAAATAGGGTGGTGGTTGTAAAACATAATGTATAGGAGATCTATCCATGGAGGATGCAGAGATCAAAAAAGGTCTTAAATCACTGGAGAAGAAGAAAAACAACAGAATAAAACCATTTTATAACTTTTTAAATAGTGTAGAGCTCCGTTTCATGGGTCCATTTATAGCAATGAGTCATTAAAGGGTTACTCCGGTGATTTAGTGTCACATTTTCAAAAACTTGGGGGACTCACAAGACCCAAATTTTAAAAAAATAATAATAACATGCAAAATTGAAGCAGCAGAGGCCAAAATAGGAATAGTACTTTATGTGTAAAACTGGTGCACTGCCCCTTTAATTTGAAGTAGCAGAATTTAATTTAAGAGATGAGTCCTGCTTCATAGATGGTAAATGATCAAACATGCTTGCAGCCGTGGAGATTTCACTGCAATACGAGAACATTAGCTGGAAAAACTACAATCAAATTCAACTTATTTTGATTATTTAAAAAATTCTCAGACAATAATTGTGAGAGTCCTCTAATTTACTTCAGGGTCAATGAGAACTCAGTGTTCCGATTTCCAGTTTAGTGAGAACAATTTCTCTAAAATTGCTGTAAAAGAGCAAGAATTGTCCTTTTAACTGTGGCATCTACCTGATGTAGAAATTTTTTAGGCTGTTTTCCCAAAGACACAGAAGTTGAGTCAACTTCCTGATGGATGGAGCTGACAGATGAGGGGCCACCAGCCTCCCAGCCAGCGGGCAGTGTCAGTGCCAGACATGGCTGGTGATATCCGGTTTTTAGCATCTCTCCCCTGCCGTGCCACAATTAGCAGTCATTAGCAGATCTGGGCAACAGGGGGCTTGGTGAAGGGTTGGAGAGTGTTGAGGTAGGGGCTAGACTCCAACAGCATGGCAAGAGATTAATCAGGTGTGCTTCTCCATCCCTTCACTCTACTCATCCACGCCCCCACAGCAAACACAGTCCCTTCGATGTGTTTATGTGGTCGTGATCGTGCACAGAGCAGGCAGCACCACCGCAAACATACACACACTGCCTGTCATGTAAAGATTGAAGCCGATGAGATGGAGTACTTAACACAGTCTAGAAATCCCAGAGGATCAATAGTTAGCCGGAGTTATTACTCGGTGTATTGCATTTGTATTGGCAGCACAGCTCTGAAAAGCCACACGCGGCGAACTACGTGAAATTGATGTCAAAGGTGACTCCGCAAGAAAGGAGCATAAAAGATAACGTGGAAGCAAAACCAAATAGGAGCAGAATCCAGATGGCAGGTTAGCATCATAAGTACACTGGAGCAAACCAAGATGGCCATTCTTACAGATAAAGACCCGATGAATGGTCATATAGAGCAAAGTGGGCCTCTGATAAATGACGTTGATGCATAGAGGGAAGCTACAAAAGAGGAGTGACTTCCCTCTTTTTCCGTGGCAGGAGACTGACAGCTCGTCCTCTGCCGTGGCCCTCCTCGGCTCTCTGAGCGGCAGGATGGAACCATCTCATCTCTCCTGCTGTGATTTGTGCGTCCGATCACAGAGGCGGCCACTTTTACAGCTGCTATATTGTCTGGGCTAAGTGGGATATGGCATGTAGAGCCACTGCTGTGTGTATTTCTGTGTGTGTGTGTGGTTGTGTAGCCATTTACGATAGGAAGACATTAATTTGCTGTATCGTTTCATGCTGGGACAGTGACCCCACCCCTCCCTCCTCCACAGACACACTTTTTTTGTGCTGAAAAGCTATAGCTCTATAGCCAGCCTGTCCGTCATAATAAACAGCTCGTGTTGGAGAACTGAATTTAAACCAGGGCCATATCGCACATTTCTGTACATGAGAGGGAAACACATCAATAAAGATGACACCGTTTAAGAGGCAGACAACCTTTACAAAGAGCGTCAGGCTTAATGGGTTTGGCCACGTGGCTCATAAACCACAACTGCATCCGACTGCAACAGAGACTGAGAGCCAGCTTTACTCAAGGCTGCTGCAGAGAATTGTCACCACTCTGGATGCAGTGCTGGGTCTTTTTCTTTTTTTTTTTTTTGCATGAGTCAGCCAGTCAGTCATTACTGCAAGAAATCACACAATCTAGACACAAGGGCTGTGGAACGATTAGCAGGGTTGAGGAGACGATGTAGGAGGTGTGTGCTGTGCAAACTGAGCTAACAACCACAGCTCATAACCACAATACCACAGTGCTAGAGTAGTCGCACTCTATCCAGGACTGTGTTCGCATCATTACAGCCATTTTTTTGTTGTTGTTGCATTACTTGTCTTCTGTCTGAACCGCTGACATATAAATAAAAAATCTCCACTTCCTCCCTCTGTACAAAAATGAAGCCAAAATATCCCGGATAAGAGCGCTGCCATCTTGCGCTGGTGGTGTCGTTTGGAGCCACAGTAATGGGGCGGTGGAGCCACGGTATTGAGGCACCGGACTCGATTGCGAGCAGGGCTCAGCTCAATTTAAGCCAAACTTAACAAAAAAATGAACAGTTGAACATACATCAGCGTGATAGGAACATGGTTTGGCCCATGATGCATCTGCGGCGTTTTTTTTTCTTCTTCGTGCGATTAATTAATATATTTTTTCGAACTGCTGTTTCTGTCATGAGCACTTTCGAATATTACGCGGTCGATTGTTCTCACTGCGAGTTGGCAGCAACCAGTCATTTAATGCGAAAAGGACGTCACGTCACAACTCCGAGCCCCTCTCAGTGTTTTGTCTGGTCTGGGTTAAGTATGTCTGGATTACATTTTTTATAGGAAATACCCGTGTCGCAAATTGAAGGATACTGTCACAAATTTGCATCCCTTCCAGTATGAATAGTTTTGATGGGAAATATTCGCAGGTGTCATCCCTGGTGCGTAAAGGCCTTTATGACCTATACTGCAGCCAGCCACCAGGGGGCGATCACAATGTTTTGGCTTCACTTTTGGGGAGTTCTCACGTTGTCCACCTTTATTTTACAGTCAATGGTTTAAACAGTGTTTGGACCATGGCCAATTTACCATGGCCAGGTTATATGGCACATTAAAAATAGTTTTATCGATTAACCGCTGTTATAAGTAAATACTGAAGCCATATTAAATTGCAAGTATTCATGGGAACAATAATGCTCTCACTCACACTCTCAAGAGGGTGCAGACTTTTTTTTTTTTCTTTTTTTTTTTTTAACTAAGATGACCACTAATAAATTCAGCATCTCAAAAGACAATATTATTATAAACCACAGCATCATGTAACTGGTTGTAACTTACAACTGTAGCATCAGCTTCATTAATTGCTTACAGTCATTAACTCAAGGTTGAATGTTGTAACCACATGAGCTGGGAGGTTGTTGACTTCCTCAGTCATCTTGACCAGGCTCCGATTTTATGAAACATCCGCTAGGCTTGAAAAAAAGAAAAAGAAAAAAAAAGAAGCTCCATTCAGGAATCTTACAAACGAGTGATCAGCGTGTAAAACTATAATAATTTATTAGGAAAAAATGGCAGGACAAGAAGCACAAAGCCACATAAATATCTACAAGCATATCACATCATTTAGATGTAAATGTATGCAAATGCATGCAAAACCAGACACTGACCTCAACTCGCCAGACACAAGAGCAGTAAATATCCAAATTTCGAAGTTTTAACCATCTTCTGTTTTGCCAGCTGCCAAAAACACTCAACATTTTTTTCTCATTAATATGCAAATGTGGGGAATCAGATTTGTGTGTTGGATTGAATTAATCCCTGCCACCCCTTCTGCTTCTGCTGTAATCACAAATTACAGACAGGCATCTGACAGTAGGCTAAAGCCTTGAATCCTGTCAGAGGGTCTTTTACCTCGGGGGAGAAATCCCAATCAACCCAACTGGTCAGACAGGAAGATACGGCAGCAGCATAGTAATGTGGCATATCCACTGTCCGTTTCAAAGGGATATTAATTCTCTGTTCTCTTTCCCTTATCACTCTGTTCTCGTAGCGTCATTGTGGAGCAGCTACAGTAGGCCCAACGCAGTGGCCAGTTTCCTGACATGTTAATCAGCGGGCAATTTGTTCACATTTAACAAGGGGGATGTTTCGGGAGATAAAATGCCTCCATCCTCTCTGAGGAATTCCTTAAGATTTAGAGTTAATGAGGAGGGTGCGTGTGAAAAAAAAACTGAGATCAGAGGGATGCCGCTGCTTTTCATCTTCCTTAAAATTGATCCTATGTCATAATGATGTGACTTCATATAAACAGTGATGGTGTAACTCTGTTACTTTCGGCAGTAAGTAGTGCTTTAATGCATTCTTTTTTAAATTAACACTTAATCTACTGGAATTCTGTAAAAGAATGGCCATAGCAGTTATTTTGACCGCTGATACTTGAGCTTTACCAAATGTTTTTTTGTTTTGTTTTTTAATTGAAGCTTTCATTGAGCTTTTCAAAGGAAGCATTTAATGTGTGTCATATTTTATGCTATCATCACCTTTGAATAAATTGATTTATCGGATGGAGCGCCGAGCACCAAGCGAATGCAAATAGTCTAGTAATATTTTTGTAACCACTTATGCTATAATGGAGTTAGAGCCGAAATACACATACATTGTGGTTATATAGATGCAGCCTCATGTTTGGTATTATTGCTGCTAGACTGCTCCGACAGGTGGGTGCCTCCCTTTGTGAGAGGCAAGGCAAAGTTTTTTGACTGAAGCAGAATATTCACATGTTGTGAATTTTGCAGATGATTGCATCTATGTTTTTGCAATAAAATTAAACTTTTGGACTTTGGACAAAGCTCTGGAGTTATTGGAAATGTTTGAATACTGTGCATGAAAATGTATTCGACAACCACAGAACCTCGGATCGTCTATAATGCATACCGTCAAAATAACTGCTACGGCTATTCAAGGTGGAATTACTTGGAGCTCTTTTGTGTTTTGTAATGTTAATAAAACAACAACGTTAGCAGACAGGTCAAGTCTTCGTCACGTGGACGTAACGTCACAATGTTTTGCCGAGTTGAAAGTAAGTAACTTGTGTCCTGGCTCAAAGGTTCTATCCACCGCACAAAAAAACAGTAATTCTCACCTATTGAAGGGCCTGAACAAGCAACAATCCTGCACAAAGCTAGCTGCTAAAGACATCTGAAGTCATTCAAGCCACTCCATCCAAGCAACCAAAGCTGGATCGATTCCTGTGACCCAGGGACAACGTAACAATCAAACAGCATGTTATGTTGTAGAAAATACTGATTAATCACCCTCTTTCAGGCAGCCTCTTGGCCAGATACCCCGTAGGGGACTAGCAAATGGTCAAGAAAACCTTTTTTTTTTCAGCTACCTGGACAGCAAATGGAAAGTAAAATACAAAACCTTTGAGGGGTTGGAGTACATCTCCACCACCACAGACATTTGGTCTGTCCAGAACAAAAGCTAAAATACTTCGGCACATTACCAGTGGCAGCATTTCAGGGCAGACATCTGTTTTTTGCAGCGGTAATATTACACTGTAATTGTGGAATGCTTGCCTATGCATATATGTGTGCACATTTCCAGTCGTAAACCTGTTTACATGTGCGATATTGAATCTTGTGCAAATCCTAATTCCATTGAACATGTGTCTTGTGTCTCGTCAGCAGCCTCTCCCCGACCCAGATGGTTGCGTTATGAAATAATAAAATGACATGAACATTCACCTGCAAGACGGGTGTCAGGTAAGCAGGGCAGACTGCTGAGATATTCATAAGCAGAGTCACGCTGAGGAGCGAGAGTGCGGCGTCCCCCGTGAACAGCATCGGTAGTTACATCTGCGAGAGGGGAGAGGACACATGAGAATATAACCGGCCTCATTCAGAAGACAAAGCGGGACAGACAATGGGCGTCGCAGCATTATTTCAACTCCCCTCTGACAGGACTCTAATTTAATGAGGCACACTGTGAGCGCTCGGGTGAGTCTCTGTCTCACTTTGTCTGGAGCAAGGTCAATCTGCAAACACAAGGGCACGCAGAGGAAACAACAACAAAACAAAGCCGGGCCTTGAAAAGAAAAAAAGTCAGATTACAAACCACCAACAGTGCAAACAAGACAGGCCACGCTGGCAGACCCAGAATATCCCAATAATTGAACTGTAATAGCAGACATGTTGTAAACAATGTTTGCAGTGCAGAGAGTGGTGATAGTGTTTTACTGATGAGGGGGCCGGGCCAGATTATTAAATGGTGCTGCTCACCTCCCCTGATGTGCTAAAGTGTGACCGCCATCATAGTCGCTGCGACGACGGCCAACATCTCTTCCAAACAAACAAACACGCGCAGACTTAGAGAGACTGTGACTCCAGCGTCTTGGCTTCACCACGTCATTCCTCCCTCCATCTGTCTGTCACCACACGCACACACCATTCCAGGCAGCAGTCGCCTGGCAACATGGCTCAGCCTCTGAACATATTTCCCAGTTCGGGTAAGATATACACTTTCAGCTACAGTGTTATTTCATTACGACAGAGCATGTGGGTTTGTGTTTCTGCATCTCAGTCTCCAGCCACCTGCTTTTATTGGAGCCTGCCCCCAGAGTGTTTGCTGGGGGAATATTAAAAAGACGACTGCCGTTGAACGGGATATTATAACATAATTAGCAGGGGTTCCGGACTGACACACTGCACGAAAACAGATGGCCTACTAATTCTATTAACAGGGCAGAAATGGCTGAATGGCTTTTAAAACTGGTAGAGCGCTCTGACCTTCAAGCCCCTGGAAGTGGCCTAGTGCAAAGACCACCCCACCCCCAAACTGTTACAAGACACTTTTACTGACCCCAGACACGACCTATTAGACGTTTTATGAATTGGTATGAGAAAACCTCACAGTGTACAGTGATAATATTCATGTTTGGTTCTCAAATGAGTGTCTGAGTAAAGTAGTTGTGAATGAACTGTTACAGTATTGAACCCTGATTGGCTGAGAAAAAAGCCTTTTTTTAACAGCAGATATTTTGACTTGTCCTCGTAGGAGAAACACAATAACAATTACAATATCCTATTATCTATCTACTATCAGTGCGACAGTGAGGCTGCATGCACATTACTGGGAAACTGAAGCGGCTAAATGGAATTCAGCCGTGATTAATTTTATTATTTGCACCTGTGATTTTCCATGTCAAAATATCTTCTGTGTAAAAAAGCTCCTGTAACTGAAATTAGTCGCTAAATTGAGGCTTTCCACCTTGATATTTTGACTCGTCACAGGTGTAACCAATAACATTTATCATGGGTCTGCTCCACTGCTTCAAGCATTGCAGCCCTAAATATAATCACTCATTTACACCTGTGTTTAACAAGTCATTCACACCAGAAAGTGGCAAAATGAAATGAAATTCGCACACCCTTTATAGGGACTATAGGTGGTGCGAGAGGTTTGGTGATGTAGTAATTACATGTAGGTCGTGCAGTAGCTACTGTTGGTTGTGGCTTTGATCGTGCCAAAGTCAATAGGAAGAGGAAAGCTTTATTGGTTCATTCAGCAGAGAAGAGTTACGTTAAAAAAAAAAAAAAAAAAAGATTGTATGATGCTCATTTTCTCCCATTGATCCCATGAAAATAACCATAACGCGACTGTCATTCCTGATTCTTCTCTCTGTTCAGTTTACTGTAACGTCCCCTCTGTAGCCACAGAAGCATTAAAAACACTGCAGCTCTGAAATGTTATCAAAGCACAAACCGCTACCGATATTACATTCTGAAATAAGACAAATATCATGTTTTATGTTTTGAGTTCAAAGTTTGAATCTTTATTAGGACTCATTTTAATAAGACTGGTCAAAGCAGTTTAGTTGATGATTGAAAGAGTATAGTTTTATAGGAGCCGTGGATCTAAAGCAGCTAAACGCAGCAGCTTGACTGGCCATCCAAACCTCCGCTCTGCCTTGAATACCGAGCAGAGCCTCAGCCTCTGACTGTCATTCTCACACCCACTCACTCTTTATCTTCACCTCAGCCCCGACGTTCTCCCTCCCAGGTTTCAATATGCCGTCCTTCATCTTTCATTTCTTAGAAGATTCCATTTACCTTCTCTCTATATTTCACTGACACATTTTCCAGGCGTTTTCGCTTTTTTTTTAACAGCACCTCCCCTCCACCATCCCTTCGCTGTCCCTCTTCCTCTAAAGCAATCATCCTTCTTCCTTTCTCTCTTTATTTACATGACACCGAGGTTCTCTCGGAGGCAGGTGCGGATGGCCAAAGGAAGGCTTTTTACAAAATGGTTGAGGTTTAATATCTTCCCCTTGCTTTTCATCACAACCCAGGAGCTTCATAGCAGAACTAACAGTCCTCTCCTAATCGCATTGTCCTTCTGTAAATATCATGGGCCCAGTCTCATCTTTATTTTATTACCACCTCTATCACTAAGGACCCCCAGTGTGGACCAATATCGTTTAGGCTCAAGGGCCAGCCGACGCTAGTCTCATATCATCCACCCCTGCCCTGCACAAAATCCTGCATATGGAACACAAAGGATTTCTTTAGTGTGACATCAAATCCAAGGCAGTAGTTAAGTTTACCATTAGTCCCATTTTATAGACCTAATCAGAACACTTAATCAACCAGAATAAAGATATCTCTTGTTATCTCTTGTTAATTCACAAAGAACTGCAGAAACACAAACAATGGGCAAGGTTTCAGCTTTCTACGGTAGAACGCACAATTTCTTTTGGGATGAATTAACTGGACAGACTTGGTGACTCAGCAGGTAGAGCGAGTCTTTCAGGGTTGATAGTTCAGATCCGACTCCACATGTCAAAGTATTATTAACCACAATAACTCCAGACCGTTGGCTCAGTAGCTTGAAAGAGAGCTCGTCAGTATCGGTACATGAATCGGTAAGTGAGAGAATAAAAGTAAAGCACTTTGGATCAAAATTCCACTTAAATGCAGCCACAAATGCCCCAAAATGTATTTGCAATTAGAGCTAGACCAATACATCAAACAGGCCTATATATATCAGCCAATATTAATTTATTGCAGATATGTTTACCACATATGTCCAAGAGAGGGGACTGACAACTTGATTTTTTTTACTTTAAAATGTCCCGCTCAGTCTGCATCTTGGTCACAATTCTGAAAAAAATCTGTATTGGCCTAAAATAAGTGCATATAAATGTAATCCTTATTCAAATATTTTATGAATTATAATACTGTAATTCAGTGGCAGTTTTAAAGACTGGAAACATTATAAAACATTATAAAACAAAACAAAAAAATTTTAAAAAACAAATTATAAAATGATCATTTTACTTCAGCATTAACGACCAGTCAAGCTGCATGAGACAGATATCAAATTTCCAAAACAAGTAAAAGGAGAACAAATTCAAAGAAGCAATTATCAAGAAATAAACATTTGATATAGTGTGCACAATAAAACAGTTTAAGGGAGCACTCTGACATCTTCTTTTTTTTACAGTGACAGTCACAACATACGCCGTGCTGCAGGAATATCCCCATGATGGATTCAAGTATGGAGTGAGAGAGTGACGACAAAGCATGGCTGAAGATCTGGCCGGAAGAAAAGAAGGACCATATGTTGAAATTTGAGAACAAGGAGAAGACTCACGCACATATGTCGTGGCGAAATCTGATTGAAGAGAAACAGTCAGTTCATTGAGTTGGAAGTGGATAAGGGAAAATGTAAACATATGTAATATATATCATGGTATTCAAAAGGAAAGTAACACGCTTCCTCCTGTTTACTGGTAACGACTCCTGGAAATCTAATTATGGCAAATTTATTCTCATTTGTAGGTCTCAATATTCAGACATGAGCAATTCAACAATAGCTGACCCATGTGCATGAAAGGCAGCACATACGACACGCATGCACACACAAGTTTTACTTCACACTTCCTCAGACGCCGAACAGATGTTTTGTCCGACAGAGATCTGAGATGCATCTTTTCCTCAGAACAGAGAGGGAAACGGGGGAAGAGAATCCCCTTCAGGCTCCAATTCAGCTGTTCTGAATAGATATCAGCTGGCCAGCTAAAACACAGTGTGAACAACAATCCTAAGAAAGGGCGGACAGGCGTCACATGTTTGCATGTGTGCAGCCATGAAAAGTGTCTCTGAAGTGCCATTTTTGAAGCCCTTCATTACAATCAACCAGAGCAGTCTCTCCCCGCCGTTTCTGGTTTGTTGTGTGCATCGTGTCGTCAGCTGTTTATTAATGGATTCCCACTGGAGCGTCACATGCAACTCACAACTCACTGATTGCTGCAGCACAGGAGCGATTCAACCTACTTACAGTGCGGCCAGTTTATGAGAGCGTTCACACCGCTGGTCGCTCATTGCACGGCGTACTGTATGTGCACAGGCAATTGGGTGCATTATATTTAAATGATGAGTCTGCGTGGATCAACAGGCAGAAACCGAAAAGAAACAATTAAAAAAAAAGCAATAATGAGAAAATTAAAAGTCACGAGGAGTTATGTTTGACAACTTTAATATATGGCGAAATATTATTTTATGCAATTACACACTCCAAATTAGCAGCAATGGAGCCTTGTTATATATTGTACAAGGTATCGTGCTCATAGTCATTAACTGGAGCGACATCACAATGATTATTATTATTCCCATCGTTGCACACGCACCGTTGTGCAGCTCCTGTAACTCATTCAGTTATTGATTCACTCTTGATTTCATCATAATGTGCCTCATTAACACAACACACATCATCACGTGTCACTTGTGTCGGGATCACTCTCAATATTACTGGCCATGGATGCATCATTAATTAGATGGAAAGTTTTCACACACACACACACACACCTGCATGGTATGAAAAAGTCTCATTCAAAAGAAGAAGAACTTGCAGGAGAGTTTGAGGAAGAGAATACTTTGTATATTGCGCTGCCTCCAGTGTTATGATTTCACAAGCTGTTTTGTTTATTGTGAAGCACTGTGAATATTGTTTTTATTAGTGTATTTAAATTGCCCCTAAAAGAAAAACCCATGCATCTGATTTATTTTTATATAAAGCCATGAGAACAGAAACTACCCACGCAATGCCACTCCTGAGAGATACAGCTGGTTGTTTATGTCATTTAATTATTCTAATTTTCTATAAATCATGTTCCTGAGATGAAATATCAGCTTTAAGGCCAGACTTCTTGTTGCAGATGGATACATGAAGATCTAATGCTAAGATGTAAAACGCAAAGCTCACAGTAACAGTCAGGGTGAGTAATTGGCCCACTGCAGCAGAGATATTTATATTTCCCCAGCTGAGAACTAACTGGACCCCAGAAGCACCCGACGCAGAATGAGTGAGAAACAGAGGAAGAAAAACTTGCAAAGCCTTACAAGTCAAGATAATTCTCAAGTGCAGTGGGGGGAAATTGGGAGATTGAAGAAGAATAAGTGAGAGAGGCAAAAATCCTTTGCATTTTAATGAAAACTTTGAATTGAACAAAAACAAACAGGAATACAGCATCACATAAACAAAAAAAAAAAGCAAGCAAGAAAGCATTGGCTTTGGGGATTTTAATGGAATTCTTTACCAGGCGGGAGTGTGTGCGTGTGTGTGACTGTTGCACACTTGTGATGAGGAGGACTGACACACAAACTCACCCCCGCTCAGATGTGAGAAGAATGTGCGATGGCTTCAGCTTGGACCCATCTGCTCACCTGAGCGGGACTTCGGTGAAGGAGGGCAATCGGCCGTTTGAAGAATTCATGAAGTCCTGAAAAGAAACGTCTCATAAGCAGCAACTATTTCACAGAGTCAGCTGGACAGAGATATTTTACAACTAATGATGGGTAATAGCCAAAGTGATGGACCAACATTCCTCAGAGTGACCTTTCAGGTGCACGGGCCTGTTTGTGAGGCTGCGTGTGTGTGTGTGTGTTGAGGGAATAGCTTGGCTGATAAAAGCGGATAGAGCAAAGCTTCTTGAAGGACGAGTGACCTCATACATCATGCTGGCATTCCTCTGCACAGTGGTGAAATGAGGGATTTTCTATCCCACTCCCTTCTCTCCACACACACACACACATATTTGTACGTCTATACTTGAGGGGACCCTCATTAATGTAATGCGTTCCTAGCCCGACACACTTATACAGCCCCTCATCATTTGCCTAAACCCAACCCTTCCTCTGTCTAACCGAAACCATTGATTGTATATAAAAAGATGGACGACATGAGAGCTCCCCAAAAGTGAAGCCAAAACATCTCGATCGCCCCCTGGTGGTGGGCTGCAGTACAGGTCATAAACTCCTCCTCCTCAATGATTTCAGATAGCACATGGGCCAAACTAAAAACTCAACGTACACCTCAAATACTTTTTTTTCCCAAAGATGGCTTCTCTCATTTTAGGTAGTTCTTATCACACTGATGTATGTTCAAGTATTCGTTTTTCTAATCAGTTTGGTTTTTATTAGTTATTTAATGCTATAAAAACGGGGTGAAATGTCATGATTGACAGCTGAGCCCTGCTCGCGATTGGGTGGGCCGGCATATGGGCGGGAACTCGATACCGCGCTACTGCGCAGCCTCTGGCTCCAAATGACGTCACCAGCGCAAGATGGAATAACTCATATCCAGGATATTTTGGCTTCACTGTAGTACGAGAGGAAGTGGAGACGCGTCGTCCATCTTTATTTATGTCAACGGATTTGTTTTTTCATGCACAGCCTCATTCTTTCCCTACTATTTCACATGCTTGAAGAGACATGAGAAATAAAAAAAACACATCCTTCCTGAAAAGTGTTGGACTGAAGGTTAAATATAGATTTATTTTATAATGCCTACACAAGAGAAGATGATATGCATGCTGTAAGATACTGTGTATACACATTTGTGGACATTAACCTCAAAACGTCTGTATGATGACCTGGAATGAGGCTCAACAATCAATTTTTCTCCAGAATTAAAATGAGATTTTTTTTACAATGCCTACAAAGGACTTAATTGATGCATCAAATTTACAAATTGGTGCATAAAAATGTAGAAAATGAAGTGCAGGGCCACTGGCAAGGTGCCCCTTATTTTTTCCACATTGAAGGTAGCAACCCTGGTCATTAGCTTGTGGGTCAATATAGGTAGCAGAGCTCTATAATGGGTCGGAGGTTTGTGTTTGGATTTCATTTGGTAAAAAGGTTTGTTTTACATTTTGTCACGTGAGAGGTTCAGCATTTGGACCCAAATTGCAGGAGACCATAGACAGGATCAATCCTTGAGTCTTTATTGAAGACTTTAGTGCAGTAACACAGGGACAGGCAAACAAAACACATGACTCGACAAAGACTGAACTCAAAACTGGACTCAAATACTAAACTAAACTGACGAGGGAATGAAGTGCAGGTGGAGAGAGGGGGTGAAGAAACTCAGGTGAGGAGAATCAGGTGAAGCAGGGCAGGGCTAACGAGGCTGACAAGGAATAGGTGTGCAGTGTGAGTGAAGGAGAGGCCACGCCCACACAAATAAACAGACAGGAGGACAGAGGAGCACCAAGAAACAGGAGATCAGGAACACACAAGAAAACAGACAAAAACCCAAACAGCACTGAGTGACCATGACACATTTCCAGAAGTGTGTGGCTGCATCCAAGTGACTGGAATTGGGAACACATCTCTCTAGAAATCAGCTCACATATTCAGTCCACCCGGGAACTACATCACACAAAGATGCTTTATCTGCCATTTTACTGTGTCATTAACACTAAATAGCTCTTTAAATAGGGGAGGCCCAAAAATGTCCTCGCTCTGCAGGTCTAAGATGCAGATTTCTCCCCACAAAGACAGAAGTACAAACACCTACATGCATTTACATATACATCCAAACCTCAGAAGGTCAAGCTACTGTGGGTTTGTGCCTGTTTCCATGACACTGGCAACCCAGAGTCTGCACTACACCTGACTATCAATCAGCAGACAAAGCACACACAGGACCAGGCAACCGTATATGCCAGCGGACACACACAAATGAATCCTTTTCCTCTCTCTCTGTTGAAGCTCTGTGTAATATTAGTGTGCAGTACAACTATCTGTCAGTAATCTGGAGATGTAGCAGGAAGCTCAGCAGTACCTCATCTGAGCAAAAACTCGCTGATTAGTGCCGGAATTATCCCATTAACAGAGACGATTTCACAAGCTTCAGCATACAAATGAGTCACTTACAAAAGTTACATCTGATACTAGTGCGAAACTTATTAAATCATTTAATTGTGAGATTAAAGCGGGCTAATTTCACATACCAGCACTAATCAAAAATGACAAGAGGACAGCCTCGAGGCCTGAGCGCGGTTTGCAGACTCTCGTTTATTTATATATTTTTAATAAAACCGACTGAAGGGACAGAAGGGTGTCAGTGAGGAAATGAGATAAACCAAACGGCTGAAAATGAAACGAGGACGATATTGGAAGGACACAACCTATGATGAGATGTTTTGGAGTAAGAGGGAAGGGAGAGAGAAAAGAAAAGTGTGTGCATGAGTGCGTTTTGGTTGGCCACGTCAGGTCAGAGCTAAGCACCGAGACAATCAGAATGAAGGCGCAATTGCTGCCTGGTGAGGCAGACACACATGCTCAAAACAACGTGAGACCCAGACATGATAACGCTGGAAGTAGCGGACTGTGATTAATCAGTGACAGCTAACCACTAATTACAACCCCCCAATCAATTACCTCAGCGCTCATTATCTAGTCAACACACCACCTGGAGTGCACTAATGCTCTTTACTTGCTGTGGGCAGGATCAGCATATACACTTGAATTTTTAGAAAGCACTGACACTGAATGGAAAGTGTGAAAATGGCTCTTTCATGGTGTAGCTTGGGTGTGTAATTCTTTGTGTTTGGAGAAAAAAAACAATCAAGTGAATAATCCCCTATATGTCTTTATGTCTTTATAAAGGAAGGTGAATATGGAAACGTGTGTGGTGAGGAGGAAAATCTCTGCTGTGGCCAGAAGCCTCCAGTCTTCGCTTTACATTTTGAGCGAGACTAAAGATTAAAGCCTTTCTCCGAGCAGCTCTCTAACAGAGCACAACCCAATTACACCTCGCCGGACCTACACCGCGAACCAACGGGGAAGAAACATAGACTCAGAGAAAAGAGAAAGAGAGAGACAAGAGGGGGTGAAGATGAGGGAGGCTAAAGGGAGGGAAGCCAACTATGGGTGGGAAAAGACGGACGCTAAAGGAGAGATTGGCTTAAAGGAGTGGGAGAGTGAGAAAAGAGCAGAGTTGGAGGGACGAGTGCAATGCAAAGAAAGGTGTTAAGAACAGCAACTGAGGAGGGAAATTGGGTTGAGAATATCAGAGGTGAGAGGGAAGCAATGTCAGACATCTCCTCAGGGGATTAAATAATGTATCGAGTTAAAAGATCTGACTCCAAATGGCAGAAAGAGTTAACTGTGTGAAACTTAAAACAGCAGAAACAAAAAGCATTGATCATATCAAATAAAATTTTTGATTCTTTGAATCACTAGAGCGAATCTTAGTCCGCTTTTAAGTCACATATGCTCCAATCATGGCAGTGCCAGCCGGTTGGTCGTCCACTTCTGGTCCAGACTGAAATGTCTCAACAACCAGGGCAGGAATTTCTCGGGCATCCATGACAACCATGGCTGTAGATTCTTAGTCTTATCAGGAGACATTTTGGGTTTGTACCCCACCCACCTGAATAGAACAGGTTCATTCTGTTCTCTCTGGTTGTAAAAAAAACATTCTGGAAAATGCAGAGCCTTTAATTTAAGAAGAAGTCAACAAGGCAGTTTGAAGGAAAGCAGTTAAAGTGCTAAAAAAAACAAAAAAAAACAAAAAACATAGATCAAACATGACATCACAAAAAAAGCTCAAATTTCAGAAACGGTAGATATTTGTGTGATATATGTGTTTCCTCGATGCATCCAAAGCTTTTGACCGGATTAATCGTGGTAAATTGTTTGTTAAACTGCAAGAGCGAGGGGTCCCCTCATATCTGATTAGGATCATGCATTTTTGGTATTCACATCAAACCATGCAAGCTAGATGGGGTAAGAGTTTATCTGCACCTTTTCCTAGTGACTAATGGGGTCCGACAAGGTGGAATATTGTCACCTGCTCTTTTTAATCTGTATATGGATGATCTTTCTAAAAAAGCTAAAAGAGTGTAAGACTGGATGTATGATGGGGGACTGTCTTATCGACCATCTGATGTACGCTGATGACTTAGTCGTCCTGTCTCCATATAGTGCTATATATAGATATTCCTCTTGTCTTTGGAAACACTGGAACAAATGTCTGTTCCTGTTTTAATCACTGTGGACTTGATTGTGATTTTAATGATTTTATCTTTGTGTTGCTGTCTCTGTATTGTTGTCCTTTTGTATTGTATGTTGTGCTGATATGGACCTATGTGTCTGAAATTGAATTGAATATAATTTGCAATCACTGGTTGGTTCACCTTGTGGAGTTTAACGTGCCCCCTCTCCTATAGCACAAACACAAAGGTATCAGGGAATCCTCAGCAACAAATGACAGAAACTACCTCCCAAAGTGTTCAGAATAATTATACAGTGGGTGTTTGTACCTATCAAAGAGTTTGATGCAACATTCCCAGACAGGCTGAGGAGAAGAAGACACGGAGAACGGATGAAACAGGGGAGGGATTAAAAGTGCATGTCTGCTGTTTCTCTCAGCTTTACTTCCTTCTGGTAGCAGACACTCTTTACACAGAGCGAGCAGAGTTTATCAGGTGTGCTGTGGGTGACTGATGAAGGGGGTTTTCGGAAGCCAATATCAATTCGTTCCAAAAGTTGCAGGCTTGCGTTCTTGTGAATTTTGTTCTTGGCAGGATCATCTGGACGAACATTTAGCCCCCAGGACACGGGATGTGTTTTGTTTTTTTCACTTACAGATAATTAAGTCAATACTCAGGTTACTTCTTTTTCAGATATTTGGGAGTTGGTTTTATGCACAAGAATTTGTGACACATATCATGACACCATATTATCGCCCATAGCATATCGTTGAGTGTGAAAGTTCTGCAAACAGTGAAACTAGTAGACAATTCACTCGACAATAAGTGCTTGGTAGCAGCACCTTCAAATAAGGCAGATTTCTCATTTGACAAGGTCCATTAAAGTGTAGGTTTTTACCAAGACAGCTGCCTGCTGTGGCTCAAACTGTGGATGGAATTTTGCAAGCTCGGAAACCAAAACAATTGAGCTGAAAGACACAAAAACCTTCAGAAGAGCTGAAACTGTTAATGGTAATTCTCCACCGGACTCTAGAGTCTGTTTGAGACAAGAAGCAAAAACATTTGACAAATTCACTTGAGTCATTTCACTCTGGACCACAAATGTCAAATTCATGGTGGTGTCCAGAATACCCATGGTCCTACCATCTTGATCGCCCCCTGGTGGTGGGCTGCAGTATAGGTCATAAATCCCGCCCCTCAATGATATCAGATAGGACATGGGCCAAACTAAAAACTCAAAGTACACGTCAAATAAATTTTTCCCAAATACTGTTTCTGTCATTTTAGGTTGTTCTTATCACGCTGATGTTTGTTCAAGTGATCATTTTTCTGATCAGTTGGATTTATTTAGTTATTTGATGCTATAAAAAGTGGGTGAAACATCATGATTGACAGCTGAGCCCTGCTCGTGATTGAGTCGGGCTGGTGTATGGGCGGCTCCACCACCAAGTCACTACTGCAGAGACTCTGGCTCCAAATTATGTCACCTGTGCAAGATGGCCATGCTCGTATTTTGGCTTCATTTTTGTACAATGGGAGGAAGTGGAGATGCGTCGTCCATCTTTATTTATGTCAATGGTCTGGACCAAAGTGATGGACCACAGACCAACATACAGACTAACATTAGTATTAATTAGTGGAGCTTTTGAGTTGGCCAGCTACCAGCATATAGAGCTCTCCAAAACACCCCTCGGACTCTCCACTAAATCTAATTATAATATTCCTTTTTACTGTATATCAAAAATGTTCCTTCTCTTTTCTCATCTACAGAATTGAATCAAACTAAACAACGAATCAGTTTAAGGCCTTACAAAAGACAACCAGTGCTGTATAAGGTTTGTAGTATACTTCCAGTGTAAGAGCATGAGCATAAATGAAGATCTCTCCTCCTCCCCTTCTCCCAGTGGCAGGGGAGGTAAAAAGCTAAATAAATAAGGCATGTCTGGGGGGGGGTCGTCGAGCCGTGACCTTTCGGCCCATTTGCTTTGGGATTGCAGGAGTGCAGTCTCAGCTAGCTGCTCCCCAAAACTCCGGAGGGCAAATTTTAATCAGCGCAGTGCATCACGCTTAACGAGGCTAAGAGAGGGCTTTCATTTACCCAAGCACAGGTAACAAATGGACCACAGTGCTCTTAAGACAACCCCGTTTCCCCTTTTCCTGTGATGCCCTTCGTTGTATCTCTGCTCTCTCTCTCTCTTGCCTTCTCCAGACCTCACCCTGCTCCACAGAGTAACTCATTTGCAGGTTTACACTCTGTTAGGTGTTTTTCCCTCTGTGTTGCATTTGTACTCTGTAGTTTTAACTCTTCAAACACAATTCAAACGTCATTTTGTGAACAGCAATTTCCAAATCTGTCACTGTAAACACTTAACTGGACGAAGGTTCTATCAATTGGCTATATATCTGCTTTGCATTGGTCTTCCAGTTTATGTGGAACACCTTTACAACCTAAGGCAATACAGTACAAGTGCCCTGGAAAAAAGTCCTCTAACACAAAATTTTTGTTGACAATTTGCCACAGAGGAGTTGACTCAGCTCTGTGGTAATATTTGAGCCCATAAAACAGTTGGTGGTGGTGCTGTTGGATTGGGATTGCAGTACCCTGAAAGGAGTTTCTAATATTCTAAATCTCTCTTTTGGTCTTACACATTGCAAGGGTGAAAATCTGTTTGCTGTATGTGTATGTTAGTGTTTTTACTTTGTAAATAAAATGTAATTTGGCCTTTTTCCAGCTGTATACTCTATGTGACAGGGCTGTCCCTTTGTTTCTCTATTTGTTGTCTTTGCTTTCTTTAGATGGGTTTAGTGATCAGTGACAGTGGCATCAAAATCTGACCGTTTCTAATTTGGTTCGAGGTCTGTCCCTTTGGTCCAAGCTGCCATATTTTAACAACTATTGGACAAATTGCTACGAAATAAAGACATGCATGGTCCTCAAAGAATGAAGCTCACTGGCTTTGGTGATCCCCTGACTCCCCCCCACTGGTGTCACCAGCACGTTTGTATATTTGTTGTTTTGTGTGACATGTCTCAACAACTATTGGATGGATTGCCATGAATTTTGGAACAGATATTCATGGTGCCCAGACGATGAATTCGCAACTTTGGGGATTCCCTGACTTTTCATGTAGCGCCACCAGCAGGTCATAAAGATGTATTTGTCAAATACTTTGATTTATCCCCAAATAACTGCAAAACTAAGCAGCCCTCAACTGGACTTTGTGTTAAGCGTTGGCAGATGTTAGATGGTGAACATTGCACCGATCAGCCACAACATTAAAACCACTGACAGATGAAGTGAATGACATTGATCGTGGCTACAGTACAATGTTCTA
>JBBPCS010000672.1:11467490-11505533 GCA_037974645.1 Hollardia meadi
TTCAAGACAATGTCAACCAGACTCATTTATCTCTCAACAGGACTCACTCCAAACACACACACACACACACACACACGCACGCACACACACACACAATTTGCTATAATTTCCGACTGCCTGGATTGACTGACTTGCAGGTTTTTTCACCTGCTCCATCTCATCACACAACACCAGTTAGCTACCCACAGCGTCGCTTAGATTATGGTCGGGCCCATTGACTGTATATAAAGATGGAGGACATGTGAACTCCCTTAAAGTGAAGCCAAAACATCTCCAACGCCCCCTGGTGGCGGGCTGCAGTATAGGTCATAAACTCCTCCCTCTCAATGCTTGCAATTAGGACATGGGCCAAAATTAAAACTCAAGACTCAAGATGGTTTCTGTCATTTTAGGTAGTTCTAATCACGCTGATGTTTGTTCAAGTGTTCATTTTTCTGTTCAGTTTGGTTTTAATCAGTTATTTGATGCTATAAAAACGGGGTGAAACATCATGATTGACAGCAACCCTCTTCGCGATTGGGCGGGGGTTGTATGGGAGTGTATGCTGAAGACACATTCCGCCACTACAGCCATGGGCTACCAGGCTACAGCAACTACAAGTATGACAGAAGCATGTCGACAGTGTTTGTGTAATTACTCTCACTGCCAGAAGAGGGAGACAGAAGTTCCACACTGCAGGTTTAAAGTCCCCCTCAAAAAAGTGTTTTTCTCCTACTACCTCCAGTTGAATGTTTGAGCTCCCCCCGCTTTTAAAATCTGAATTTTAGAGATGGGCCTACGAGCAAGATTTGTGACATCACAAAGAAGAAGTTAAACCAATCTTCAGCAAACACAAGTGTGACGTGGAAACTTGAAGCCTCCAGTGCACAAACACTGAGAATGGACTTTACAGTGAAGGAGGAGACATCTTGTGTCCAGCGGTGAAACTTATGTTTGCAAATATATTGCAATGCAAATATATTCTGGAATTTTCTAATAAGGTAGAAGGAATAGGTGCCATTGAGGTAATTACACTTTTTTCTGCAGAAACCGTGTCAGACACACAAGACGGAATTTTTTGTATGCCTTGTGTGTAGGGGATCTTTAAATTTAAACAAGTATTAGCTGAAGATTAGTTTTGTTACTGTACATTAGAGGTGAAACTTGTAAAATAGAGATAGATATAGGGGGCAGCATATCACCAGAATAACCACCAACTGATCTGGTCACTATGCTGTCTGCTGTAAGTTAGTTATTGGGCTGTGTAATCTTTGTTTGTAGCTATAGCAACTGTTAGCTCAGTTAGCAATGGAGCTAGTGGCCTTACAGCTCACTGAAGTCTGCCTAGATCACAACCTCGTATCACAGGGGGAGTCACCGCGGGCAGGGGGCTCAGTTCAACTGGGCTCTGCAGCCTGAACCAAACTGATAACGGCCACAGCCTCTGAGACCGGTGGAGGCCATTTTGGTGACAGGGTACGGAGGTGATTTACAGCAGCTCCGACGAGGACTAACGTTATGACTTCAGGGATTACAGGACTCAGCAGGCGGGACATCGGAGACAGCAAGATAGATTCGTCCGTTAGCAGCAAACGAAAACAGTGTGTAGAAATTGAATATTTTCACATCTTACTGAGTGACTTGAGGATTTACTTCAACCAAACTTTTAAGCTTTTAAGAGTTAGCGAACTTAGCGCTCGTATACATCTCCCAGCTAAAACTATAGGGAGCTATCAGACTATCACCTCCAGAGATACAAAGTAGTGCTACGAGACAGGACAGGGCTCGCTGGTTAGCATGCTAACTTCAGTAGATATCTTAGTTTAAGTTAATTTTATATGCCTTTTATAAACGTTTTATACGTTGGCAATGGCAGTGCTAATGTAAAGGTGTTATAATCTGAACAGAATTCTTTTTTATAAAAACTTATGTTTTGCCCATGTATGTTATAAATGGGATTTTTAAACACAAAATAAAATCTAAAGATGTTCTTACATTACTCGGTAGCACTACTGCGGCATAATAATCTTTGTTCCCTATTTTCATTGCAGACAGCTCCTAAACACATTTGGTAAACATTTTTCAAGAAAAATACTGAAAATTCCCACAAAAGTGACCTTGCTGTTAAAGCTTCAGCCAGGGAGGCTGACAGCCACACAAAAAACAGTGCCCTTGTCATCCATCCCCATCCATCCATTCATCCATCTGCTCGCCTATTCGTCCAATGAAACATCCATCCACCTATTCAACTGGCACAAAAAGAGTCCTAGAAAAGGAGGAGAAGCACATACAAAAGAGAAGTGCGTGGCAAGCAGGAAATTGAATGTCAAGGAGCCTTGCTTGCTCCTGATGGAGGTTTGAGAGTTAGCCTGAAGGGGACAGAAAGACAGAAAGACAGAGACAGAAGGACAGATAATAAAACAGAAGAAGAGAGTGAGAAAAGGGAGGAGAGAGGGGAAGATATAGGGATAATATAACAGCAGGGAGAATACAGATGCAGAGACACCAAGCGACAGATGGATAGAGAATAGAGAGCCCATCAGACCCAAAGAGGGGTGGGGGTGTGAGCGACTTAATGGTGGGATCTACAGTTGGAGATGGCCTCTCATGAGCAGAAGCTCATTTCTGCCACAGAAAATGCCAGAGACACAGTGAGAGAAAAAAAAAGTGACTTTTGTGAAGAGAGGAGCATTTAAAGTATTCTTCAGTGTGTGAATATATGAGTGTGAATGTACTGTATGTGTGTGTGAGAGTGTGTGACCGTCTGGTTTCCACAGCTGGCTCTATTAATCACACTTCAGGGGGATGCAGGTCTGACTGACTGACATACATTCATCTCCACACATTCACAGAGGAATGCTCACACACACACACATTGAGGGAGAGACAGTCCCGCGCACTGACACTGGCATTCATAAAAACACTGATTAGCAATACAGAAAGCCTGGGAAGAAGGAATCTGATGTGTATATGAGAGGAGAGAGAAGATAAACAACAGAGAGAGAGACAGACGGATGGACAACGAGACAGAGAACAGAAGTTCAGTGAGCTCAAGTTGGAATGAAAAATGGCTTTAGGAGAGGAGGAGGGTGGCGAGTCCTGAGTACACACTGAAAAAATAAACAAGTGCTGAAAATCGAATTTGAAGGGGAGCCAGTGAGCCTGGTCAATGTGTTTCGGTATAAATAGCCCAATTATCATGGTGGAGCCGTGGCTGGACTCTCAGACGAAGCGCGGCAGAGCCGGTTTAATTACTGGCTAACTTGACCAATTATTCCACTGTTTAACCAGGCAGAAACTAAATCGCAGCACCTGGTTATTTAGACACACTGGCTGCCCTGACAGTCTTCACGCTATCAGCTGTCATCTTCAGTCACTGTCAACTTCCTCCTGTTTCTCCTTGCATCTTCTCCCTCCCGACGCTCCTTCTCATACTGGATGAGTGGACGGGGATGTAGCCAGTTTAGCCACATGTATATTTGCAGGATTGGCTGGCAAATACACCACAAATAAGTTCATTTATTGTTTAAATTAAATTACAAGAGTCGCTGATTGCCCGGAAATGCCTTTTGCTTTGTCATAACGCATATTGTAAAATAAAAGTCTAAGCCTTACAATAGGCTCATAAGGAATCGTATCCATATTTATTTGTATTCATAACACAACCTGCTCTCAAGGTACCAAAATTTGGCACCGATGACTCAAGACAAGACTCCAAACTGAAGCAGCTGTTGATCACCCGCGGCCCCGATACTGGCCGGTTAAGAGGAGTCTCACGCCTGGCAGAGATAATGTAGATATTATTATATAAGCCATACAAGAGTCTACAGTCATAGCAGCTCTGTGAGGCTGGCATAGCAACATTATTTTAACATGCTGTGTTTAGCAGGGTATGTTTAGTATGTTCACGATCATCTTTGGCATATTAGCATGCTAACATTTGGTAATTAGTTCCGTACACAGTTTCACAAGTATGTGGTCATTTACCAAAGTGTTGGGTAAATTCAGTAAATCCAGTGTTGGACCCAGATGCAGACGCCACAGGAAGAACAGGTTCAGTTCAGAGATTTAATAAGCAAAGGAAAACTCACAGTTCAAAAATCAGGCAAAAAGTTGAGCAAACAAATCCAAAATGTGCAGAGGCAAAATACAAAATCATAAGCAAGGTCCACAAAACAGTCAGGCAGGAAACACAGGAACGGTGGGATGAAGGCACACAAGGTAACACGACGAACTGGCACAAGAAAGGGAAGGTTAACAAGACACGGGTGAAACAGGTGAGGCGGGAAAAGAACAAAGGGAGGAAGTGTAAAGCAGGATAAGACACAAGAGGAGAAAACCTTCAAAATAAAACAGGAAATAAAACAAACTAGAAACTCAAAACGATAACACAGGAAGTAACACACTAAAACCGAAACCATGACAATTTCACTAAAAAACAAAAATGTCAACCAGCTAGCCGCTAGAGGAAAAGTCAAGGGATCACCTCCTCTGGGCTAAGAAGAATATACATACAGTATATAATATGATAAAATTATTAGCTGTTTTGTTCATGCCCTACCCCGTCTTTATGACCAATATCCACCTGGTAGTTTACCATTATATCACTTGATGTGCACTGTTATAAACAAGGTGGTCGTTAGAGTTGTGTGATATTTATACAAGTGGAGATTTTACAACAAGAAATGTACAAAGAATCACCAAAAATATTAGAGTTCCTCGTGTGGGGACGAATTTCAGAGTAATAAAAGATTGAAGATCCCAGCAAGTGTTGGACTGCCCAATAAACCAGCTGATTGTCTGACTGACTTTAATTTTTTCCGCAGTTGTGTTAATGGTGATCAAGATGATGATGATGATGACGACAGAAACCCATTCTGTATACAACCTTAGGTAAAGAATAACAGTAATGAAGAATCATCGCCGCTATATCAGCGCAATCATCATTTGTTTTTGGTAATTAAGTTCCCAAGATAAGTACTTACTTGCCTCCCAGTTAGTTCCTCAGACATGAAGATGAATCTGTCGTAAGCTCCCTCTCAAACCTCCAGGCAACGCAGAGTTAATATTGAGTTTCAGTACCCAGATGATTTATTCATAATGCATCAATCTTTCTCTTCCTGTTTATGTGTTTGTTTATGGATTTACAGTGTCCTGCCGTGCGTGAAATAGTTTCAAAAAGGAAAAAAACAAACAAATCAAATCAACTTCATTAAGTTATGGAACACTTGTTCTTTTATCTCCCAAGTCTCATTTCTCTGTTCTCTTCCTGTGCATTCACACAGACACATTCATACTCTCACCTTATCAGACTACACACACACACACGCACACACACACACACACACTGTATGACTTTTTGAAGGAAATCTAAGAGCGTTTCTTTTTGGGGGTAATTTCTTTCTTGTTTCTCTGTAACAGCGTATTGCTACTGAATACATGGGAAACTGTTCAGTATGAGTGCATATCTCTACTAGCTCCATGCAATTGTCAAGATATGTCAGTCCCACATGCCGGTTTCTTCCAAACCACCTTACTTCATCCCTGTCGGCACGGAGTGTTCAAATTTAAGCAACTTTAAAGCATTCTAGCTCGATATTAGATCAGAAGCCGCTAGGGTTGCAATCTTATTCCTGGAAAACTGCTATTTATTATATTTATATATATGTTAGTACTGAATAACATAACAATAAGTAGGTGATTGACTAATGTGTGATGGAGAGCTTCAATCTTTGCCTGCAGACAGACAAGCACAATGTCTTTTGAATTTAGCAGAATCTGTGTAGAAGTTGTTTTTGTGCCAGATGACTGCTCTTTCCAGATTGGTGCGTAAATTAATACATTTTTGAGACATTCTTCAAAGAAATAAACAAAAACACTGACAGACTAGAAAAAAAACCTGTCTAATTCTGCAAGCAGAGTCCAGCAGTAAGTTTCGGAATTGGCTTTACAGGTTGGCAAACAGCTATTGCCAGAATGCTAGCTGCATATTTCAATAATAAAAGCTGATACATTGGTTGAACATATGCAAGTTATTGTGCGCCTGCTGCAGCCCACCGTTTTCATTTTTATGTTTTTCAAATTGACCCTCTTCTATTCTTTCGCTCCATGTCGCTTCCAATCTTTTGATAAAATTACTAGTTGTCTCTCATTCAGTTTTGGATCACTTATCGAGTCTGCTGTCTTGTGGGTTACACTTTGACAGGTTTTCACTACACTATATCGCTCCACACGTTTTATTTCTGAGAGCGTAAATCAGTGTAAACAACAGCACTCTTGTCTTGCCTAGGTAAGGGTTTTACACTCGGATTGGATCCACATGAAAAGGGCTCCCTTACAGTGACAACCATACCCAACTGACTGACAGCGATCCAAATCTGAAACCAATGTTAAACCCTGTGGAGGTGACTATCAAAACATTAACAAATGGAAATTGTGTTTCAAATCAAACACCATGTTAGTCCATGTGATGTTGCTGCTTGGAAGGAACAAAACATATGTATTCAAATCAGTAATTGCAAGAAAAAAAGCTGAGAAAAAGTACACACATGAATACTTTTAATCTACAACGGCTTAATAGATCTGTGATCTTTAAACTTATCATCTGAACCCCAGAGTACAGAACTCATCACCAGGTTTTTACAATGCATGAGTGGCCTTCCACTCTGCAGCCAGCCAGAGTAAACCGGCTCGATGTCACAAACCCAATGTGCAGCTCTTTTTCTTATCCGCCCTCTCAACCTATTTTAGGTGTTACCGCTCACAAAAATCAAAAACACTCAAAGCACTAACAGGATATTTCATTTATAGGAGACGGACTCTGATACAGCAATCAGAGTTAGTCACCCTCCAGCAGCTGCAACAGGTGACTGAACTGATTAAAACTGCAGAATCTCATTTGTTCCTGACACCATTAAACAAACATGGTCCCAAGTCCCGACGCTATTAACCAAAAGTGAAAAATAAACACGGCACTCACTGTCCTCAGAAGACAATAGCTAGTATCTCCTCGCCTTCTTTAATTACAGGCTATTCATTTCATCCAAGTTGGTTATAATTGTATTCCAGGAACCTTATTCAACCTATAAGGAGTTAATGAAAGCGTTTACAATAGCTGTCCTAAAAAAATAAAAAAAATGAAAAATACTGTTTGGAAGGCCTTTTTCTTTTCAACATAAAGAGAAAGAAGAAAAAACAGGGGAAAAACTTGGCAGTTAGCCAGAGCAGGGACAAACACCAAGATGGAGCAGCAAAGAAAAAGCACCGCATGGAAAACTACTTCCACTTTGTGCAGCACGAAATGAGACTGCAGTTGCTCATGGCGTGATGGAAAATTATGGAGTGACTTCATTATAAAAAAAAAAGTTTTTTGCTGCACTGTAAACAAATACAACTATTATTCTTCTTATGTATTCCTGACAGACTGAAGACCTGTCCTATTAAACTGCACCTGCTGTTCCCCTGAGCAACCAGAAGTTAAAAGTGATCTAGTGTCTGTTTGCAGGGACCCAGCTGTGTCCATGTCTGTGGATGGAGCCACAGACATGGACACAGCTGGGGTGTTTGACACAGAGGCATTTGGCTAAATATACACGGATAGGAGATTTTTGTCATGCATGATTTCAAGTCACGCTGCTCATTTTGGTCTGTCCCCCGATTCACAGCCAAGTGTGTTGTGCTTGGCCAACCTGGTTCTTAAACATACAAACCGAGACAGAGGGGTTTTCATACACACACACACACGCACACGCGCACACACACTCAGTATCACCACTGGCAGTGAGCATTTGCCTCTGCATGCTGCCTGTGAGCACTAGCCATTTGGGCCTCTTTTTTAAGTACTTCTGTGTTCTCTGCTGGAAGATCACAGACACTAAAAGCGATAGCTTTGAGACTCTGAGGCTCGATCCTAAGTGCTTGAAAGAAATGTTTGGACACAGAAAATACATATAGATGCAGGCAAAAGTTGCCTGTTTGTTCAATTTCTGCTGTCTTTACCCTGGGAGAAACAAAGGGCTTTGATGGGATATAAAAGACCTTCTGATGTGGTGCAAAGGCAGTATCAATTAAAGGATGTGTTGTGACTCAAAAATGGGCACCAACAAACTATCACGGCTCCTTTGCAAGAGAAAGACCAAGCTTGCACTCTGTCGGTTCATTCCCCTCCTCCTCATCCTCCTATCGTCCTGCCTTCATAGCATTTGTATTTCCACCTCTTTGATTAGGTCTCCTTTTGTAGATGATCCAAATCATCCTCCCTTTTTTTTAGTTATGCTCCCTGATCTTGTTTAGGTAAAAGCAGAAGTGTATGTTTTATATAATCTATCATTTCCCAGGAATGATGGATAGATACACAAACCCAAATCTCTATGTGCATACGTCTCCCTCGCCCCTTTCTCCCTGCGCCTCTTCCCACCTCTGCCTCTTTATCGTGCTCCGAGAGCTGTGTGTGTGTGTGTGTTGTTCAGTGTGCAGGGAGGGAGCAGCTGGAGCATCTGCAGTCGTCTCCTCTGACAGCAGCACAGCATATGGCATGGCCTTGTGAAGGATGGGTGCTGTCACCCGGCAAAGTGCTTACCCACCGACAGGAGAGGCGAGCCACACTAACACCATGAGGAAGAGGAGGAAACAGCTGAACATCAGCACCCCACTCATTTATTTTCCCACCGCCACCTCACTCCAGGAGGGACGCAGTGGAGGAGCCTTAATGAAAAGAACTCCAACCGGCTCGCAGTGGCCAAGACGCCAGTCGAAATGCATTTCAGTAAATCGCATCGAAGATCGTCAACGTGCACAAGATAAACCACTTGAGATCTACCAGTTCACACAAGAAGGCACTCATCCTCACATATGCACTCATCAGCCTTTATGTGTTACACAGAGGTGCATAAGCCTGCACGACTGGTTACTAGTAATAATAATTCAACATGCAAAGGCACTTATTCCAACTCTGTAGTTGAACAATATTTTCAGCTTGCATGGAATTTCATTTTAAAGATACAGTGAAATGAAAAATTGCTATCAATTTGCTTATTTTCCCGTAAAAAGTTATGTTATTTTTGATGACTCATCTTGAATTTTAGGGGGCGCACCCATACTCTATCCAATCAAATTTGATTTGGGGCAGCTAGCTAACTTGCCTATCATATAAAACTGCACATGGCCCAAACTTGACCGTCAGCTTGTGGGTCATCGTGGCTAGCGGAGTGATATCATACGCAGAAGGTGGAGGAAGAGATGGTGTTGACATGGATGTTAATACTGAGGTAAATGCACCCAAACGCACATTGAGACAAAGCAAAGTTTAGTTGTAGCCTGTAGGGATTTTTAGAATTTGACTAGATCTCAGTCGATCAAAAGAAAATTAGTTATTAACTTGCTGGTTCCAGCTTTTGTTTGTCATTTATGATCTTTGTGTTTTGGACTGTTGATTTTAGCTCTGGTAAAATGTGGTGAAAATTTCTTCACAATTTTTTGACATTTTGTAGACTAAACAATTGATCGATTGTGTGAAAATAACTGCCAGCTTAATCTATAATTGTTAGTGTAAGTAAGTTCAACACAGATTAAAACACCCGACTATTTGTTTTTGTTCCGTTGTTCATTGTTGTTTCTAATAATCAGTTTTTAGTGATATACACAGCTCAGTAAATCCAGGGGAATACATAATCAAACACTAATAACATGTCTCCTGTTATTTATCCCTAAAATGCATATGCAATGAGAAGGGAGGGTGCACCTTGCAGACTGGCTTGATGAATACAACAAGCGTTTGGGGCAGAATGTGACACATCTGCGCCTAAAAAACAAGCACAAAAGCTGCAATAAATCTGGCCCTCTCGTCTTTCCTCTGTCACACTTCAGTGATGTTTACTGAACCTGAAAAAAAAAAAAAAAAAATCAAGTGAAAACTCTCTTCATCTCCCCATGACACTTAATTTATGTGTAAATAAGATGGCAGACAAATATACAGGAGCTCTCAATTTCACAAGCGTTTATATGGAAAGACAGTAAAATCAATGCAAAGTTTGGGGTTGTTTTTTTTTTTAAATGTCAACATCAGTCTACACTGGCAAAGCAATATATCAGGATGAAAAAACAATGAGGAAGCATTTGTTGATTCTGATGTAACCCAAAACAAGTGCTCCTCATGCACAGGCAGGCAATCGATGTCCACCTCACCACACTGCTGCGTTAAGGTCTTTAAGCGTAAAAGCCTTTTTATTTATGAGTAAGAAAAAGACCAACGTATAACGGGTGCACGCCGGCTTTCATCAGGGTCAAACAATCACACACTTCCTGTGTGATATCAGTCTTTCAGTATGTCTCTATATGACAAAGACACATAAAGTGTCGCCTAGAAACGGCCAAATCAGCATAATGATTAATAATAATTAGAATTATGTTGTCTCTGCACGGTGGATACAGGGAATAAGATGTTGTTCCTGAAGCCACAGCAGACTGGGGAGTTATAGAGGGTCTCTGTGAAAGTAATGTCCAGCGGGAGTAGCTCTCTGACTCCCCTCGCTGAATAAAGTTGGACCACTTTTTCAGCAGCCAATTTAACATGACTGACAGATATGTTTCACCATAAACTTCTCCCTTCCAAAACAACCCCCCCCCCCCCCCTCTTTTTTTTCCCCCGTTAGTCAATCAAAACAGACTTCCAGAGTAGTAACCCTTGTCAGTGTCAGTCAACATAACTCTGCCTGCAGGCAAATCACGACAGCACAAAGTTGTCGAGACTTTCCGGGGAGCCACGGGACCTCCAACATGAGTGCCTGGTACAGTATTTCTCTAAAAACTTTCAGAGCATCTGCATAATCTAAAGCATGAACAGCTAGATGGCAATGGTCTGACCTTCGAGCAAGAGGTTACCTGCGGTGCTGACAGGGAAAAGGAGAGGAGTGGTGAAGAAAGAGAGGATTTAACCTCCTTTACCTCTGCGTCTCATTAGGGAAGGAATGACAAAAGGTAAAAACATCTCTCATCCACATGAAATCTAATCCAAACCATCTCTGTCTTTTGCTTTTCATCCTGTATCATCTTTATTTCCCCTCTTTGTCTGTTCTTTGCCCCCCCGTGGCTCGATGCCACCCAGTGCGCCCACTTTTCCTGAGAAGGTTTTTCCTTCGATCTCCTCTTCCTTCAATGCGCCTCTTTCCCCTCCTTCTTTATCTCTCTCTGTCCCCTCGTGCTCTCTTTTGACAGCCAACGCAGCACCTTTAATGGGAGTTATCTCCTCATTAAATACCTGCAGGTGTCTGCGGCACGATGGCAGGGATGGAGAGAGAAAGAGAGAGAGAGACAGAGCAGCGACTGGTGTTGTTCAGGCCCTCTCCAACATGACATATAGCCAGATTTACCTTTGCTAAATTTGAATTACTAATGTCTCCAGAGGCAAATGAACCGAGCACAGGGACCAAGGGTCAGGAAGAGAGGTGGAGCCTGTATCCCCTTTCCTACAGTGATCTAGCTTCTGCTTATAGCCTTTTCGCCTCTTTGACACTCTACTACACATAAAAAAAAGAGGAAGAAAGATGGGAGACGAAGGAGGGCAAAGAGGGAGGAAGAAGAAAAGTAGGGCTGAGCAGAGAAGGAGGGCAAGGGACATGGGGGAGAGGTGAGGGCAAAGAAATAAAAAAAAACGAAGTGGGAGGCAGCCAGAGATGAAAGGAAAAAGGGGAAAAGAGGAGGAGGTGATTGAGTTTGAATGAAAAATAAGATGGAGGAGGAAAAGAGGAAGTGGAGGAGATGAGAGAAGAGGGAAGAGGGGGAGAGCTGCAGGCTCTGGGGCTCTCTCAGATGCCGGACGAGACCATCTGGACGAAAGCAGAGCCAGGTCTCTGACGGTAAACACTGGGCTTCACTTTCACATGGAAAAAGACCAGGGAAAGAGATTCAAACAACCGCTCAGCACTTTCTGACCATCATCCACCCAAAAACCCCGACTCCACCAACCATCCTGCCCATGTGTTGGTGGAAAACGCTACCCGACCTCACTGTTGGCAGTCTCATTTATTAACATCTCACTTCCAGACTTGCCTTTTTTCTACAACACACATTTGGAACCGATTTTAAAATACTGATGCCTTCTTTATATAAAGTCTCTGACTTGCTTTCGGAATATGAACGCTGTGAAACTCTCAGGTCATCTGGGGCCGTTCTGCTGTTTTCCTGAGGTTAGAAAATGCTAAATCTGTAGTTGCTATGCTGCATACAGTTGGAAAAAACAATAGGACCTGAGACTCCTTTTAAATCTTAAAAAACACAGAACATGTTCGCTGCCTTTTTAATTTATCGAATTTATACTTTCATTTAATCTTTTCTGATGTAAACTGTTTTTATATTAAGCACATTGATTTATTTTTGTTTCCATGTGCACAGTATTCATTATATAAATCAAGTTCGCCAGCCAGAGCTGGCTAATTACCGCAGTTCAAGAGAAATTTATGGGGGAGGAAGTGGCCACCGAAGACTTGAACCAGCAACCCCACCTCCTCCCCTTCAGGAGAGTGGATGAATTCAATGAGAGAGGACTCTTCGAGGTAACTAATCCCTCTCTCTTACAGCTCATTCTCTCCAGCAAACGGTCTCATCCTCAAAATGATGTCCCAATGAGACGAGCCAGCACAAACACACACAATATATGCATAAGATACTCCCACACACACACACATATACCCCTCATCCCACATGGCTCTGTAGAAACAGCACTGCCCCTCCTACCCCTCTGTCAATAAGCCCAGTTTGGAAACACTTTAAACAGACTTGCACATTGCTCTGCTACAAAAAGGGAAAACTTCAAGACATGCTCTCCTCCATACCCGCAGGGTTAATTAGAATTGTTTTAAACAGCCACTGCCATGCTTTTTAAACATTTATGGGTGCATGCATTACAACTAACGCATTACCATATCCAGAAAGTTTAACCTCTTCTCTGCACCGTGGCTCCATTATGAGGAGCAGAGGGGGACGAGGGAGAGGGGACAGTTGACCTCTGCTGCCCCCTGTGTTACAGCTGAAAAACAACAAGGGAATATTCAATCGGGAGGAGCAGCAGCCAACTTTGGATCAGAGTAATCGGAGCCAAGCCGCCATGCCGGCTGAATGACAATCAGCTTGTATGTTAGTGATGAGAGAGAGATCTAAACCTCGAGGCTATGTAGTACCAATAAAAACATACATTATTCACTAACAGGGACATACAATGAGCAGTAGTGTTGAATAAAAAGATGAGTGAGACAAGAATTACAGTTACAATTGACTCCAAGGCAAAACCCACCAACACAAACAACACATTTAGATATTTCAACAGTGTTCATCTTTATTAAATTCTATTAAAATTATATATATTTTTATTTTTTTTGGGGGGGGGGGGTCGAATAGTTCCACTAATGTGCACACAACTCAGCATCACAATTATGGTTTCAAAAGCTAATAAAAGTCTGTGTTTGTCTTATTTGATGGATAATAACTTTGATCTATCTAATATAATCAGGATTATCATTTCTGAATGTGCAGCCTGTACTCTGAATTTCATTTCTTTCTGAAGACAGTGAGTGTGTTAAACAAATAACCTGAGTTCAGATAAACTGTCTCAACCCTTACCTCACAGAAAAGTGTCAGTCTGTCATCGGGCAGCAGACCGTTGGCCTCATCCAGCAGGAAGTCCCTCCTTATGAACTTTTTGAAACCCCAGTCCTTCCCCTGGACAAAACGGTACGCTCTCTGGCTCTCTGGAAAAGACAAACAAGGAGAATGAAGATTATTTGGAGACTTTCACAACGATATTAAGCTCATGAATGCGTGTGCAAAAGAGAAAGTTTGTTATGAGTCATGGCCATAAGCGGCGGAGGAACAATGGCGAAAGAGGCTGGGTGCAGGAAGTATTGCCTGCAGGGAGCTTTTAACACTTCAGAAGAAAACAGAATCTCTCTCCCTCTTTCACTCTCTGTATCCTCTCGCTGCCACATAAAGACTAGTGGTAAACATGAGACAGAACCGCTGTGCCACTTTGGCCAAGAAGTGAGAAATTGCAGGGATCAAAGCAGTCCAATTATCATGTGTTTATGGAGTGCCAATTAACTCTGACAGTGGCAGGAAGGATTCGGTAACAGTCAGTTGCACTACAAAGACACAGGAAAGGTGCTGGAGTTCTTGTGTGTACAACAGTCACACTGTGGGGGCGGTAACAGCTATCTACAGTCACCTAACAGTCACAAATGCTCACATACAAGGTCAAAAGATAATGATTACGGACTGTGACTGCCACAGAGATCACAGCAAATTAAAGCTAATTGCCAGTAGAAAGAAAGAAAGCCGCTAACACAAATTCTGCATGCGGCTGGAGCTCTGTTGGAGGGATACAACACCATTCCTTGGAGAAATTACATCATTCGCCATTTTGTTAATGAGAAGAAAATGCCTCCTCGGGTGCTGCTCTGGGATTCCTGAATGTGTGTAGCTGAGCCGAGCTTCAGTGACAAACCCTTTCTGTGAACAGAGACATCTTTGTCCAGTCCTATCAGGGCAGACATGCCTCACCACACCATGAAGGTAATAACTTCAGGCTCTATATGTCAGCTATTATGTATCCTGTCCTGTAGAGGGTTAAATGGCATCAAATGATGCAGGAAAATGCACACCAGGCTACACAAGAACCCCTTGAATTCATTATTCATGTGTTTTCTTTGGCAGATGTCATCAACGTGATTCTCCTAAGAATCGCCCTACATACATGATGTTAACATGCATCTGAATAATTGGATTGTGTTGAGAAGCAGCAGAAACATAATCCTGGAACAAATCCAATCCAACACTCGGAAGATTCAATCACCAAAACCACCAGAAGAGGTTGTTCGATGCTCATTTGGCCGTACTGAGAATGTGTAAAAGCGTTGAGTTCCCAGTCTACATACAGCATATCGGCTCCAAATGAGCATTTGTGCATGAATTAAATCAGAAAGCAAACATACAATCCCCACATGAAGCCCCTAGAGTGGGACATAAGTATTAGAGGGGTAGTGAGGTGCCTAGCAGGCTGTGATTCGCAAGAGACATTTGATTTCAACCTGTGCATGAGGACTATTTTAATGTGAACGATATCCCCAGAGACATGAAATACAATGAAGTGAATCTACTCTTGACCGTTAAAATGGGAAATAAGAACAATGTGCAACATTTAAAAAAGCATTTAAAATGAAAACTGCCTGCTTGAGTGACCTCAAAGCTCACCAAAAACACTACGCAAATGTTTTCACCCCAATTGAGCTGATTTATTCAGCATTTCACTTTAAGGCCTCCAGTTTATCACTTATGACACAAAACCATGAACACAACCTTTGAGTCTTCTCTAGCCCCGGTTAAAAGCCATGAAGTAGAAAAAGACTTCTATTAGGAGTCGAATGAAACACAGTCACCACATACTAAGAGGTCATCACCTCTCACATTCACACATCTGCAGTGTGTGCAAACTACATGTGTTTAGCCCCAGCAGTTCAAACAGATTTCTCTTCAGGCTGCTCTTGCGCAGAGATCCCAACAGGAGATCTGCTGACAGATCACAGTGGGAAGCACTAAGATGGAGTGTCAATGCTGCTGTAAGATCCCGTGTCAAATCCCCTGTTTGGATCTGAGTGAGCAGACAGCCAAAGAGGGGATTGGTGGAGGAGTGTAGTGCATATGCAGTTATTCCCACCACTGCTCATGCAGGGGGTCCTTCACTGTAATCCCCTGCCTCTGGGGATTGTGTACGCAAAGAAGCTGACAGAAATCACCATGCAAACACACACACACACACACACACACACACACACACACACACAGTAAGCATAGGCACGCATGCAAGCAAGTGCACAAAAATTACAAATCTACGCGTTCCACTTTTCACAGCATTCTAATTTATTCATTGTTCTGCTAGAGTCAGTGTTTCCAAACAAAGATTTCTCAACCAAAGGCGAGCAGGTTTGAAAGAAGAGTCAAACTTCTGTGGCCTTCCATACTGTACTGTTTGCGACTGGGTAGACACAAAGCAACAGACATGGTACCTGGATCCCTCTCAGGAGTCTGAGAGAACTCTTCTCGGCTGACTTTCACCCCACTCTTTCATGTCCTTAAAACATGTTTGATGAGACCGAGCATGAGAGACCCAGCTGAAGTCCCAAGGCACAGAAGCTCCTTGTGAAGTTGTGTTATTTGGGTATGAAACAAGACCAGCAGTGACTGAGTGAGGACTTCCCCAGTGGCAGTATCTAAAACTAAACTTGGGTGTGAGGAGGGAGGTTGGCAGGAGACGGGGGAGAAACAAGCCAAGAGGAAAAGGTGAGGAGAGGTGAGAAGGAATGCTGAAAGAAACTCCAGCAGACTAGGGGAAAGAGAGAGCGAGGTGTGACTTCTTCAGTGCTTATCCACGGCAGTGAGGGGCCTGTATGTGTGATGTGTGTATATGTGAATGTGCACATGCATAAAAGCACTGATAATGAGTGTATGTGTGTGTATGCTGAGCTCAGCTAATGTCATGCTGCCATCTCTAGTGGGGCATCAAAAACCTGCACTGGCAGAGAATCAACTGCAGGTCAGACCGCTGGCGCTCGTTCTTTCAGTGAGCGGGCCAAGGTGGTGGGAGTGCAACCACTCTGCCAGAATACCAAAGAGCTTAACAGTGGTGGAGGGGGGGTCGCCACAACTGTGATATCCAATTGGAAAATTGTGAGTTCTGAAAAAGACCGGTATGAGGACAGGAGATTGTGTTAACACTTGCGGTGATGACATAAAGATCTCATTTACACATGGGATTATTATTATGGAAACTGTGTGAAAAATCACAGTCATAATGTAGACATTTATAATTATTATTTAATAAAGAACAGAGATGATTTTTTTACCATGCCGTGGTGCACTTTGATAGTTTCCCCGGCATTGCTGAGAGAAAGTTTCTCACCCTGCCAAAAAGAGACTGAAGGTGATGAGGAAGGTGAGAAAAATGAGGTCTGAGCCGGAGACGGAGAGAAGAAGAGGAAAAAAGGTGGCAGCGGTGCCATGGCGTTTAAAGGAGTAGGCCATCCATATTCATGCAGAGGGCTCAGGGGCACGGTTGGCACACAGAACCAGAAGGTCGCCAGAAGACGAGCCGACATGTAGAAAAATAACAGCCGACATGGCAGCCAGAGTCAACATCCCTCTACCTGTCTGTCACTCTTCTGTTGGGCTTTAGCAAAATTCCTACACCATCCACCACTCACGAACCATCGACAGCACTCACATCCATTTCCCAATCCCTCAAAGCCTATTGACAGTGAAAGGGCAATTAGCATAGCTATTAAATGACTAGATCCCGGTCAATGCAAGCGGATATTTATCTCAGGAGTAACAGAGTTAAAGAATTGGAAGTTAAAACTTTACACTGGTTTCACATTGTCTTGACATAAAGCAGACGGATACAGAAATAAAGATGACACAAAGTCTTCCACGGATGAAAATCTAATCTCCATTGAAGTTTGAGCTCTATAAGCTAGAGTCAGCACAAACATGTTTATTGACATTCTTTCCACCCATGTCAATACCGCCTGATTATGTAAAGACTGACCAATAGCTTCTACTCTATTAGCCGTGCTCCACTCACCCACACAGAATGCCTGATCACCTCCATCAGTTACTGAGGGCAACAGACTCTGACAAGCTCACGCCCAGAGCTTCAATTAAGTGCAACCACAATAAAAAAAAGAAAGCACTGAATCTCTAGCTACAAAATATAGAAGCAGCTCACACCAAAAGCTGCTGGAACTAGACTCTCCGGCCAATTCATACACACATAAGCTCACTTAGCCTTTGGCTACAACACAACAAAACCATTGTCTCTAGGGGAGACTTAACAAGGAGACTATTTGAATACAAAACAGCATGCCGCAGAGGATGAGAACTTTCCATCTCTCCTCTCCGAGCTGTCAAAACAGGAGTCTGCAGGGGGGCAGATGTTTTCTCTCACAAAAGGAGGAGGGGGGGTGGGGTGCAGAGAGACAAGTTACAACCCACCCAACAGCCTCAGAGGAGAGAACAAGCACATTAAGCCAGGGAGAGAAATGATGTGGCCAAGCTGAGAGTACGGGAGTACGGTGTGGGGAGGGAGGTGGTGGGCTGCCACTGCTGCCTGAATCTATCTCCATTAGCAAGCACGGACCATCAGAGGATCCAGACACAGACACACACACACTCTCCAGTGGGGGGCTCGAGGGCTGCAGATGTGGGGTTTCACCAGATAATGTCAAGCTTTGCAGTCAAAATCTGCCATCGTAGCGGTGCCTTGTATTTCTACCTCCTCCTTTAAGTACTGCAGGGAGACCTGAATTCTCAATATGCACACACTAGTTAACACATCAACACAAATAAAAATCTATGCCACCTCAGAGAGCGGGTCAAATTACACATTGAGTGCTGGCTTCTAAGTGAGGTAAGTTTCTAAAAGCCAGAAATTCAAACTGACACCTCAAACACAAACTTCAGCCCCTCAGCTGTGCAGCTCAGCACCGAGGATCTCCATCAGAAGGATTTTGTGTCTTCGATCGCACTCTTACTTCAACACTCACTGCAGTTTCAAAACTTCCTCTTTTCTTCACTGATTATCAATTCCTCTACATAACTAGTCCTGTTTAAAGTACTCAGACTTAATATGCATTGTATTAAAAAATTGTCCCCACAGGGACAAAAGTGTATCAGCAGGCCAAGAAGTGACCTGCCACATAAACAGTCGACAGCTACCCAGCTTTCTTAATTAAGGCATTTTGTTTTTATTTGGCCCTTTTCCTTGAGGCTTGGATTAAATTGGATTCTAAATGATCCAGAACCGATAGAGCAATCTTTACTGCCATATTCTTCGACGGAGTGCTCACTAAACTGTCACAAATATGCTGGCAGTTGGGTAATTTTCTCCTGTGACAGGGTGAGCGAAGCGGAGGGCCCAGGTCTACCCAGGGGGATTGTGGGAAGATTGGAGGAGGGCATATGGCAAGAAAGGGATGGGGCGTGCACCATAGAGCATTTATAGCCGAAAGCCCCTTGAGACACAAAAAGAGTGGAAGAGAGGAAAATGAGATCCTCTTCACTTCACTCAGTAGTCTCCATATTCAGGCTTTTCTGTGGTCATTTAAGAGCAGTGAAGTCAAACACCTTAAAGATCTGTTTATTACTCATACCGCAAGGAAATTCTCTCAACACATGCCATACAGCCAGCAGCGTACAGTATTATAGCCAGGAGTGAAAGCTTTAAGGACAATAACCACGGTAATGTTCTTGTGAGGCTGTCGCCGAGAGATAAGAGGTGGTATTCCAACATCACAGGGCAGAAATGGAATAAAAGGATAAAAGGAAATGTGACATTGTGAATGTAAAAGAGAGGAGAGAGAGAGGTCTAAGTGAGCAAATGAGGGACTGAAAGTACACATGAGGGGGTGGGGGAGTGTCAAGTTCACATGGGGCAATGTTTCACAGCAGGAAAAATGATTTCCCCTTCTACACAACTGCACCGCAGGGGGTTGTACAGTTACACTGCAAACACATTTCCGCCTCCCACCTCTCGTCTCCTCTCGTCTCCCTACCACTCACGCCCCATCTTCCCTCCTCCACGCTTCCTGTACTGTATGCTGCAGGGGACTGGGAGAGAGGGAGGCAGCCAGAAAGCCTGATAACCAGGAAGCGGTCACATCTGGCCCTCGCTAATTCAATTCCACACAAGTTTGCTTTTCCTCCCCATAACATAACCTAATTAAAAAAAAAAAAAAGGAGGAATTGGAGGCGCATTCATTTCCAATTCATCAACGGGGAGAGAGGCGGACGAGGACTTCTAAAAAGGTTGGGTCTTTTTTTAATTAAAACCAAAATTGCCCCACGCTACTTTGAATTATATATTTACCAGAAATGAATCCAACCAGCAGTGATTACACAAGCCCATATGGCTATCAATACCTCACATTATTAGACACACTCGGGGTATTAGACACAGTCCACGCCTCGTATATTTAAACAGCCCAGTGCCCCAAAGACACAGGTGTGACAGGAGTTTTTAATTTAAAACTTTGAGATATCCTCCGTTTTCTGCTGAATAAAAGACTTCTATGCAGGTTGGGCCTAAATAGTTTTTCAGTTATTAACGGCAACTTATTTTCAATGACAAGCTAAGAAAAGCGGTGGACAGTTACAATGAAAATGTGTCATTTTTGGTTAGGGTCACACTTACCCATGGCTTTGGTCTCTTCTCCCTTAGCATTGAGGATAGAAAACTTAAATTTGGCGCGCACCTCACTCTTTGGGCAGCTGACTAAGAGCAGATAAAGTGACAGATAGTCTTTACTCTCCTCATCCAGACCTTTAGGGTTCACACGCAAACACCTGGAGGTGGGGAAACAAAGAAACACATTGATCAGATACAGCTAAAAGGTAATGTGATGTGTCAATACCTGATATTTCTTCTTCTCATATTTCAGACTATCAGTGAGTAGGAATGTATTTCAGACTTATTCTGTAATGGCTGTTCCAAACGTTCATTCTTGGCTTCACAGTCAGATCACAACCCGTTCACTTGTGTTAAATTGATGGTTTCTGGCTTTGGCCCTGTTTGCCATGGCATAATGACATCACGGAGTCATGCTCAGGATCAAAATAACATCTCAGCATAGATGATTCTGTAATGCACGTTACTGCATGTGTAAGATATATCATGATATCTGTTGTAATGAAGTGAAAAATACTGCCCTAAAGGCTTTTTTTTGTTTTTACAAAGCTGGAATTGGAACCACACTCTGTTCATTTACTCAATAATGAAAAGCTTTCAGTTTCAAAGGGTTTTATAGACGGCTGAGATGAAACACGGTGGACCAAAGAGCAAAGAGTCTGAGCCTCTTTAACACAAACATAAACACAACATAACATGAACAGCAGCATAAACACATATGTCAATATTTCAATGTCAAACAGAAATAAACTGGCAAACAGATTAACCGCCAAAAGCACAACATTTGGTTTCTTTAAAGATTACTTTTCAAGGGATTTTGCCTTTATTTTGATACAGTCGAAGAGACAGTGAAGAAGGGGGAGAGAGAGGGTCACTGGGTTCATGCTTAGAACATGGTGTGCACGCTCTACCAGGAGAGCTATGGGGGCAACATTTTTGCAGTTCAAGCGGGCACAGGAAAGGAAGGAAACACCTCTACCTCAGCAAAGCAACTATACATGCATCAATATGGTGCTGAAGCCGATACCGTAACATAAGATTGATTATTCAACCCTGGATGCAGCTTTCTAGTTAACCTTCCTGACAGGAGAGATTCCCGAATCTACTGGAGAGCCAATGTTCCAGGCAAAATGCATCTACTCTCTCTTAGAACAGAAATACATCAGGCACATGAACAATATTAAAGACTTGCAGTGTTCAGTACATCAATGCTAAGGCTGGAGCTCTGTACACTAAACACTGACAAGAAAAATCTATATCTATGTATTCTGTAGTGTATAATTCATTTGGTAGGCAATTGCCCAATAACTTTAATACTTGCCTACTCAAATGGCTGCTATTAAAACTGGAAGGAAAAAGGAAAATGGCAGTGACTGAATTGAGTCAGTACTCATGTGCGTGCTGCATCAACAATTAAGGTTTTTCATCCTGCAATATGCTGCAGAATGTCCATTTCATAGCCGTTTTTTTTTTTTCATGTGTTGTACTCTCTACTCTAAATTCTTAGCACGTTCTTATTAATTCAGTATAAAACAAAGAACAAACAGTCTTTATTGTTACCGTTACAATTTGTGCCCTCTTCCTTAAATGCCTCATAGTGTGGGGGTGACCTGCAGTGCACCTTGGATCTCCTTTTTCTAACAAGCAGCTATGAGAGCATTGCAAAAACAAGCAAAAACACTGCTCACAGCGACATATGATACAGATGGCTAGAAGAGAACAGTCTGAATTGTTCAGCCAGATTAGATGAAAAATCTGGTGTTTGTTTAGGCACAAGAGGAAATGGACCAATAGCATAATGTCCTAAAACAACTTGAGATTGATGTAAGATTGATTTGAAGTCCAGTTTTTCCTTTAAATTGCACATCTCCATCTCCAGTCCCTCCTGTTATGCGTCATTTTACCCAAGGCTACAATCGTGACTTTCAGTTCCCCCAAAATGGCCATGTTTTTGTGTGAGATACAAGAATCTTTTTCTCTGCTCTTTGGAAGCAGTATACCAAATAACCAAATAACCAAATACCAAATAAAACCTGGATAGCTGTTTGTATGGATTTACTTTGTTGTCTTAAGCAGAAGTTCTCATCCACAGCGATCCTTGGGCTGTATTACAGAAACTTCCTAACTATCTTAACTGTTTGGTAAACATGGCAACTAAGGTTAGGACCTGATTTAGGAAAATAGTCATTACAGATTAACATTTCTACATTTTCCTATATGAACTTGAGATAGGAAACATGTATTACAGAAGCATCCTGACTTCCCAAAATCTTGAATAAACCCTCCTAACTTCAAGATGACTGTTAAGCTGACTGTGGACTCTTAAGCGGGCTCTCCCCGGTTGTGTGGGCCGGCTTGTAAAAATATCTCAGCCCGCTATGTCGCGCAGGTTAACTGAGGTGGCTCTCCGTTACATACAGTTTCTAAGAGGGGACCTCTGACCCGTCTGTCTTAAAGTGAAATGCCGGTCATTGTTTTTGCTCCATGTTTCAATGAGGTGAGATGAGAAAAGTAGCGTCAGTTGCTAGGTAACAGACATTAAAGTCAATAAGCGATGTTGGATTGATTGAAATTGGATTCCCTAACCTGAGATAAGATAGGATGAGGTAAAATAAGATAGGATTCTTAAAGTTAGTTAGGATTTGCTTCTGTAATACCAAATTGGGAAAAATCCCATTTTAGATTCCTTCAATCTTAACTTAAGACTTAAGATAAGAAGTTTCTGTAATATGGCCCCTGGGGCCTTTCCAGACCAGGTGGGAGTAGTAATCACTCCAGCGTGCTCTAGGTCTCCTTCAGGGTCCACCAGCATCTTCCAGAGCGAACCAGTGCAGGCTGAAATTGTATTTCTTCTTCGAAATGCTTTTCTTTTTTCTTTTAAAGAAATGTAATCATCCCCATACCTCTGCAGAGGTGACAACCTCTGTGAACCCAAAAAACGAGCAAGGCTTCAACATTGTCTGGCTCTGGTTCGTCTACAGAGGGCAGAAAATGTCAAACACACAGCATTTCTGATCAGTTTACTGTTCACACATTTTATTTATTCTCCCTGAGTTAGTATGCTTACATTTATGTTTAAAACATATGTATCAACCCTCACAGTTATAATTCAGTCTGAGCCCAACGTGAGAGCCAGGTTTGATAAAATTCAGCATGAGAAAGTGCTACAAATTATTTCAAATATGCAAGTAAACATCACTGGTACATAGATGAAGGCACACCTTACTGAAGCAGGAAACTGGATGCTGATGGGTTTAATATCTTAAATATCATGTTCTACCTCTCAAAGATGCAATGACCAGCCTCCACTAACCATTTGAGTTTGTCGTTAGCTCCTGAGGAGAAAGTGGAGCTTTTGATGACCTCGCCCATCTCCTCGCGACAGAAGCTGAAGTTGTTGATGGTCCACATGTAGGAGAACTTCACCACTTTGATCTGCGCAGAAAAGACACGGGGAGGGCTGAAACCAGATCTCTTTATTTATATATTTATCTATTCTATATGGGTAAGTGGTGTTTGGTCAGCCTGGACTTCAAAACCGCACATCAAAACTGCCTTTCATCTTAATAAACACTGACAACAAACGGAGGCAAAGAAGAAAGGATATTGTAAAAGTGGCAACAGAAAAAAACAAAACAATTTTGCAAAGACATGGAGGAGATGAGAAAACAGACATCATCAATGGCATACTTTATCTTCCTTGGCTCTGAAGAGGAGAGTGATGTCTGAACTTTCAAAGCTTCTGCTGCTGATGTCTGAAACAAACATGATTTTACAGTATAGCTAACCTTTAAACAAAAATAATAATAAAAAAAATCACCTAAAACGACACCAAAGAAAAGAATTCGGGAAACAGATTCACTGGAAAAATTCAGACGTGATTCGGAATGAATCAACTGCTCAACAACCAGTCACACAAAATATGAAGCTTTGCTTATTATTGTCTTGATAGACAGGCTTACTTTCAGATGAAACACCCATGATTTAATTTAATTTAATTTTTACAAAAGAAATATCATTTATTTATTCCATGCATTTGTCTGACTTGTCAAAACCTGGCGCCTACATTACCCACAATGCAACTCAACGGCCAACAGAGATTTGGGTGTGCCGTGCTTGTAGCATCTAATGTAGCCTGAAGACACTCAGCAGAGGTAAGGAGCGGTCAACAGAGGTCTCCCTCAAACAGCTCCCTCTGGTGCTTTATATGACGTTTTTGACATACGCAGTTACACTCCACGAGAGCTGTAAACTAACTTTGATGCGTCAGTTGGTGCCGTTCTCCTTTATTTCCTAACAAAACTCAACCTTGTATTGAGCTGTAACTGCATTGTGCTTGACCAGCAACAACAAAATAAACTGTTGCCGTGAATTTAACTGGAGCCTTGGAATCAAAGCAGCTACCAAAGGGGATAAGGTTATCCAGCCAATCACGTGCACTCACCTGAGTATAACACCAGCTCTCAGCCACTGGACCGCTGGACATTTCCACTGGGGGAGGGGGGCTTGGGACTCTGGGCATTGCCAGCCTTGATGTAAAGATGACCTGAATGGAGCTAGCGCACCAGCCAGGTGTGGGGTGGCGTGGTATTGAGTGAATAGGGCAGGAAGGGGCTAATAATCAGTCAAGATGGCCGCCTCTTAAACACTTCCTGTATGGAGGGCTGCAGAGTTGCATCCAGTACGACAGGACGTCCAGACTCCACCCTGTAGAGACACAGGAACACATTTAAATAACTGACTTTAATCTAGTGAAGCACTGTGACCTTGTGTGAGTGCTGATGTGTGTGTGTGTGTGTGTGTGTGTGTGTGTCCTAATTGAGAAATGGAGCAGCATTTCCTGGTAAGTAGGAAGTGAGGGTTCTGAATTCATTTGTTTTAAAAGAGGCTTCAGCATTCAAAGCACAACAGCGCCCTGCTTCACATGGGGGAAGCCTTTTTTTTTTTTTGTTGGCGCGTGGTTTCCTCTTTGTTTTGCTTTGAGAGGAGCAGCGCACCGTGCCAGCTATCTGATTACAGCCAGGCTGCACCCCTGTCCACCGTGGCTCAAAGTAAAGAGCAAGACTAAAGACTTTCATCTCAAGCTGCCAGTCTGTGCTCACACAAACACCCACACAAGGTCACACAGTACTTTCAAAAGCAGGTGCTGGCTAAGAAAGGTCAAAGTTGTTTTTATCAGAACCTGCAATCAAGGTTTTATTAATTCTAAAATGCTGCGATTGGGATTTAACCTGTCACTTTATATTTGTGGGAAAGGGAATCTCGTTATTTTCGTCTAATTTTTTTGCTATACTAGCAATCTCATGGGATTAAAAATCGTGTTGGAAAAACCCCCAAAAAGGAGCGTGCGACAATTTGGTTTCAAAGCTTAATTATTCTGCTGCCTAAATCTCTCATTTCCGCTGGTTCCATCCCTTTGCTCTTCTCAAGTTCTGCTCCACACAATTCATATCCAAGTCATCACATTTGGCTTTTCTCATTCAACCTGCACATCCCCCCGATCTCCTGCCAAAGAAACGCGTCCACTCCGCTGCTTAATTAGTGGCTGATTGAAAGAGAAGTTCAGGACCTGAGAAAACTTGGCAGAAACTGAGTATCAGAGGGACAGAGCGAGAAATGAGAGAATGGGTGAAAAGTGAAACAGACCTCTGTCTTCGCGAGTGGGTTGGAGACGGCAGAGGCGACCTCGACAGCTCCAGACATGACTTAATTAATATTTACAGATAACGGCTGGATCTGATCTTCCTCAATCCTGTGCCTCCCTTTTCTTCTTTTGTGCTGTTTGTATCTGATGAAAAACACTGGTGGCATTTTCGCTCAGTAAAACAATAAAATATTAATCACAAAAGTTGGAAGAACAAGGCTGCACTGATTTGCAATTTAAATTACCTGAGACTTCCTGGCAATTAATTATAGTCCATATGAGAGAGTGAGGGGCGTATACGCAGATTTTTCCACGTGTGTTTCAGTGTGTGTGTCATCATGCGGGCTTTGTTTCATAGCATGTCTTAAGCATAATTTACCAAGTGATATTCTTGTATCATGTCCCTTACAGAGCACCATAAATGCCAGTAATCACAGGGAATAATTTTAAGAATACATGACATCACTGGCCTCACGGCTTTCTAAATAGACCCAGATGACACTTAAGCAGAATAAAACCAAGGATGTATTTTTTTTTTTCTTCTCCATCCTTTTCATGACAAACATCAAGAGCAAAGCGTCAGGAGAAAAGCAACAATAACAACTCGAAGAGATGGAAGAGATGTGTGTGCTAATCATAGGACTCCCCCAAAAGAAATGTCTGCAGACAGTTCGTTTCTCGCGGGAATCAGATGATGACAGCGTGAATCGGGAGAATGACTTATAGGTGATGATGCACATGGCAGAGAGAAAATACATAAAGTCACATTACAGAGTAGACTAAGCGGAGAGTTGCAAAGACACACCAAAGGTAATTAAAAGACAAAGTAAGGAGGTAATGGAGGCCCTGTGTTTCAGATAAGAGAGTGTTTGATGCTGCTATTTGGCTCCATCAGCATCTCGCAAATTGGGGAAAAATACGGGTGAGGGTAAGGGGGCATAGTAGATTCTGCACAGTCTCTTCTTTAGCAAGAGCTCATCATACTGCAAACATATACAGTACACAAGGCCCTGCAGTTAATACAAGACTGTGAAGCCTAATGTTCAGTTCTCAACCATTTCTGAGGGCTGTTTTTGTATTCAATTGCACTATTAGCAGAGGGTGTATTTCTCCACAAGTCTAAACAACAACTGAACATCATGCGTTTCACAAAGATTTCTCCATTGGCCAGAAAAACTGTTGGCCCAAATTTTCAGAAGGGTGAAGCATGGACCAAGGAAGAATCCATAATCACGTGGTGGGTACCGAAATTATTTTTCACTTTTGTTAACATTGGGAGAAAGAGCATTTTGGCCTTGGTGAAATAAATGCCATCCATCTTAAATCCAGTAGGTGTTAGTAAAGTTCAATAATGGCTAATAATAGCCAATTGTAGAGATATGATGACGCCATATCACAATCCAGATTCAGGGGTACAGATCCATCTTTATATACAGTCGATGGTCTTACAGTCAAAAACACAAATATATTGATTTTACGATGAAAACAGAGAAAAGTAGCAAGTATTCACATTTCAGACGTTGGACCCAGAGAATTGTGGGGCTTTTTTGCTTGAAAAATTACTTAATCGACAATTAAATCGATTATCAAAATTGGCGATTGTTGAATTGGCGATTAATTTTCTGGTGATTGACTAATCAATTAATCGACTAATCCCAAACGATTAATCGTGAAAATTGCCGATTATGAAAATACTCATTAGTGGCATCCCTACATGAAAGAAGAGTAAATTATATAGATTACAATTTGAGTTAGTGTGTGTGTGCGTGTGTGTGTGTGTGTGTGTACAATGCAAGTCTGTGAGTACGTACAGAGGGAATGGAGGACGGGCCACCCCCATCCCAGAGAGGGGAGCCATATGATGAGAGTGAGACCTGAAGCCCATTTATATTCATTACAGAGAGACAGTCTGCTTTCACTCTGCCAGTCCAGCCTCCATCCTTCTCCATCTCTCTGTCACACACCTCAACACACCAGGGAGGAGAGTCTGACAAACCAACAGACAGATAGATTCAACTTCCTCTGTATAAACAAATGCTAAGCGAGGTGATGACGCATCTGCCTCCCCCATCAGCATGAGAGCTGGGGGGCTGCCAGCTGCCCAGATACTGACCAGACTATTACTACAAACAAACACAATAACTGCATAGTGAGTCTATACAAGATACTCATTACATGGTGTAATAATGCTTGTGCTGTGATATTAACTCCATCTGTAAATGTTACTTAGTTAAAACAGCGTTTCTGTGTATATGCTGCAAATCTTATAATGTGAACATCTGTGTCTGTGACAATCTGAACAGCTGGGGATGCACATGTCACATGGACAGCCATCCCAAACTGCAAGACAATGCATATTTATTTTCAACGTGTTGAGCTGGTGAACTGTGATTAGTATTTTTACAACATAAATATAAGATGAATAATAGAAATATAGAAATAAAGACATGAGTAAGAGATGAAACATCCACACAACTAACCCAAACCAAAACACACACACACACACACACACACATGCATGCATACAGTGTGGGTGTACACATCTAAACTCATAGTGGAAGTGAAGTTGAATCTTACAAGATGAAATGTGTACAGTGGCACTATGAGGGCGTAATGTTCATTGCACACCAGAAAACAAAACTTTTTCTTGATTGAATTGAAAATAGAGAGGCAAGTTTGTTGTTTTTAGATCTGTACCACTACTGAGACAAAAAATATTTGGTCTGAGCCATATAAGTGCCAAATAAAAGCCCAGCTGGCACCATCAGAATCAAAGATATAAAGCCAGTCTTAATTTTGTGCTTTTAAATTATTTGACTTCTGCACAGAGACCAATTTGGTATATTCCGGCTCACATAGTCAGGCTCAGAACAACATTGTCTGAAAGCTGAAAGCTGAAAGTAACCTCTGAACGTCAGTCTATTAACATAGATGTTAATGGTGCAATAAGCAATTCTGAAGAATGATAGTTGAGTCTCATTCCATGGTTGTCGATGACACTTTGGGTTAATGGCCCTGTCCGACCCACCAAGCCAAAGGTACCTGACCGGAATCACTTCTTCTACCTTTACTAAGTTAAGTTATCCTTTATTGAACCCCTTTGGGAAATTCATTCTCTGCATTTAACCCATCGTAACTATTAGGAGCAGTTGGCACAGGGCATTCACTGTGCTGCAGCCGAGGACCGACTCCAGTCCTACGACAGTGGGCACTAACAGGAGAATTAACTTAACGTGATTTTTATTGGCAGGGGGAAACCAGAGCACTCTGGGAAAACCCGGACATGCAAACTCCTCACAGGAAGGTCTTGTCCTTGCCGGGAATTAAACGTAGGTAGTTAATAGCCAATTATAAACTATTGGATGTTAATATGAAGACGTTTAACTTACACATTATCTTACACATAGGTGTAAATAATAAGATTTTTTAAAAATAATTATGGATGAATTCTATTTAGGTGCTTTGGTTTCAGGATCCTGCTATTGTGCATGCTGGCGCGCTGTCCAGCTGACTTAAAATGACTCTACAGTCATGGTTTTTGTCGATATTACACTCAAAATAGCCGGAACAGACTGACCAACATTATCGTACAGCCACACAGTTCGACTTTAGGTATTCATTCATTCCATATTATAAAGAATATAAAGACTAAGAAGGACAATTCTTTATAACCCTGGCAGAAAACTGAGGGATTAATATTTTTTTACAGATATTGTAAATAGTTTAGATTAACGCTGGTAAGTGTGGCCACACAGGTCATTGTAATATAACTCAAGTTCTTGGGCATCAAGCAGCCTGCTGATGAAGTCACATAACATAACTAACTTACAGCAATGTCAATTTCAGCCAGGGACGTTTGCTGCATGTCATTCCCCGCTCTCTCCTCTCCGTTTCCTGTCTGATCTCCACTGTCACTGATGGCAAACTCGAAAAACACAACTTCTATATTTTCTTTCTTCCTAAAAATAAAAAGTTCCTCTAAAGAGTGCTTTGATCGCCTGCTTATTTTTTGTTATAAGGACAAAGGTCACCTGAATATGGATGATGATGATGATGATGATCACCTGAATATGGAACAGCTGTCTACAGGAGTTAATGGGAAGGATTGGTACATCAACTGCATGCAAAACTGGACGTATGCGCTGCACGCAATTTGAAAGTATAAAGTCGTGTTATTTGTTGCTTTGTTTATATAATTATTAATCCTAAAGATAACTTTACAGTTCCTTTTCACTGTAAAGATCCACACTACGGCTGCACGATATTGGAAAAAAACTGACATTGCAACATTTTACCTTTACTGCGATATATATCGCCATATACAAAAAATACCAAAATTTCAGCAGATAGCTTGAATAGTCACCGAAAACTGGAACTGCAAAAACAAATGGACTGCAACTCAGTTCATTTTGCAATAGGTGTATCAAATCAAGAAAGCAAAGCAAGTTCCTTTTGAGATTTGGTCATTTTAAATAACACTATACCTTTTGACCTCTATCGATGTAGTTCTATCAGTGGATTAGTATCAAATAGTTTAGTCTATCCCAGAAATCCTTCAGTATGGCCATATGGCAGGGACTTAAGGCAACCATGCCTGCTGTGAAATAGGAGGTGATGAGTGACAGAAGAGAGAGATGGAAAACCTTCTGGAATTCATTACAGCTATTGATGAGGCTTTCAAAAAGAGAAGATAAATATATTATTTTTAAAAAAGAAAAACACATTTTACATGCGTGCACACAAGCACTTACAAGCACACATACACCAACGTGTCTCTCGATCTAAATTCCCTTTAACTCACAAAATGAAAGGGAAATATCAAATAGACAAAACCACCAACTACGCTCTCCCTTCAGACCCTGCTTCCTGCTGGGAGGGGAAGCAAACGGGTGGCGTGGTGCTGAGACACCACCACCACCACCACCAGGTGGACAGGGAGTGGAGCTGTGTGATTTGGCTGCTGCGGAAAAGGCTGCGATCACAGCGGGGATCCTGGAGTGTTTGGAGGTCACCTTGTGCGACAATAAGCAGCGAGCGAAACAGCGAGGTACAGAGACGGGCTGCAGAGTTTACAGGGACAGACTACAAAGTGTGAAAACATGCCAAAAAGCAGAGGCTAAGTGACAGAGTGTTGCAGCTTTGAGCGTATGCATGACGCATTTCTGAACGTAAATCAAACGCCCACATGCTAGCCCACTTTTTCACGCCTTAGAGTCATCACTGTGTGTTTTTAACAACCCCCATCACCCTCTTTTCTCCAGCTAGGGTGAGTAATCTGACAGGGGGTTAATGAAGCCTGTTCATTATACGGTCACATTGCATTAAAAGTGGACAGGAGCTCCAATGAAAGCTTACAGGGAGCATGTGCACACGCATCTGGGGGATGAGCAAGATTGATCAAGTGAAGTAGCTGACTCCCATATCGAAAAATCATACAGAGCTGGCAGGAGGTGCACTCCGTCTCATATGACGGAAGTGATTCCAACTTTCCGTAATGAGAGATTCAGAAGTTTTGGCAGCACACAAGCAGACGGTCATGAGAGAGGACAGCGCCAGCATCTCTGATATTAACGGTAAGAAAATTAAACTACAAGAGAAGCTGCTGCAGGTGAGACTGGCAAACAAAATAGGCAGTGGGAAGGAGACTTTTCTCAGGGCTGTATGTGGAGCATCTATGAAAACATGTAAGCTGTAAAACAGTGTATGTCCATCTTGCCTGAGGCACCACTGATGGACCTGACACTCACTCAGAGAGAGAAAAAGAGGGTGAAAACAGGGATAAGAGAATAACTAGAACAGTGGGCATACATGCATGACAGGGCTGAGCGCAAACTCTGCAGCGGGCTGGGGAGACACTGGAGTGTGTCGGATCCAGGGCCACAGGAGGTGTGATGGATTAAGAGGCGCCGGCGAAGACAGAGGCCCTCCTTGAACCGCGGAGCAAACCCCAGTGAAACAACATCACCATCCCTCTCCATATCGCTGATGGTCTCTCTCTTTCTTATCTCTTCTTCTCTGTCTCCTTATTTCTTCCCCTTTTTAAACTCATCGCCCTAACTCCTCATTTTCTCTGCCTCTCTTAAACCCAGCCAAGATCGATCTAAGACCAGGCAACCATGCAAGTGCCACTTCTTCCTTATCGCTTTAGTCCCTTGCTTTGATCACATTTGCTATTAATTTGACATAAGACGAACAGCACTTCCCTTAATACAAAGGGGGAAACAGCTAAATGACACTAATTTGATTACTCTACACCTTTTGTAAACATGCACGTTGTATTTAAATGGTCAAACCTCAGCATTCATCATTGAATATAATCAAGGCTCCACAGTGGGTAACAGCTGAAGAAGAGAGGATTCTTTCAGCCTTCTGCCATCATCCTTTCTGATCTTCCCCAAATCTCTGCATTGCTCTGGTGTTGCAGAGCTGACCAGCTGCCGTGCGACTCATTGTCTCAGAATAAGAGCTCCTTCATAATAGTCACCAACACATTTTAATCATCTTTTCAAGGCATTTTTAGCCGGAATGTTTACAATTAGGTAAAATTTCCACATTTTGCCACAAAGATGTTATCTGTGAATGAATGTGTGATGAGTATGTATGGTCCAGTGTGCTTTATGACACACACAAGTAGCTTCAACACAATGATTTTCAGTCAAGGTATATCACATAACACATGCAAATCAATCTATATCATACTCCTCGCCCAGTAATTAGCATACTCTGCAGCTAGAAACATTCGATCATATGCGTTCAATAAGACTGACGTGGAAGAAAGAAGGGCTCTTTTGATGGACACCACTCACACAGCGCTTAGATAATGCTGTAAGTGTATGTAAACATAGTGTCATCCTGTGAAAAATCCAGACTGGAGCTTAAAGTCTCACATCCAAAGCTTTGCAGGCTGCGCTCTTGCAATGTGTGCTTACAAACTACTCCAATGTAATCAAGTAGAGTAGCCCCTCTGTACGCACAGCTTACGTGACAAAACGAAGCAACGCTTCGACACACACACACACAGAGCAGGAGAGAGAGAGAGAGACAAATCCACTGTGAAAATTTGAGACTTATACTATACAAGAAAAACTATATACTTGCAGGCAGACATGAAACCACCGCGGGCCCAAGATAACAACTGAAAAGTGCTTTATAAATGACAAAACACACACTGACACACAACTCAGTCTGTCCCACCATTCAAATAAAAATATTTTTCGACAATATGTCTTCCTCTCTCCGAACAAAGCTGATTGAGGACATTATTTATGCAGCAACATTTGCATCCACCCACTGAGGTAAAGCTTCTTTCACCTTCATCCACATGACACACTGGATGTGCTCTTACATACCACCGCTGCCTGTTTATTTTTCCGCCCTGGAGTGGCTCTCCGAATGAAGTTCCATTCTCATGAAGCGAGCAAAGCTCAAAGCGAAAGGGAGGAGTGAATGGAGGGCGACAAGGGTTGTTTTGTTACCGCACTCAGTGCAATGATGCAATTTATAATTAAAATGCAAATAGAACAGCAGGGAGTCTCTCTTCACCTTGTTTCCACTTTACCCGAACATTCTCAGGTGAGGCCCATGTCTGCCTGCAATCAATGTATCCAAGTAAATCAATTTTCATATGACACGCTGAAATCAATTTGAGATTTAGGCTATACAAAATCTGTGCAAGTACGAGCAACTGCTTAGTCGAGAGAAAACTTGAGATGTATGGAGAGACACAGCCGCCCTGTGGCTATGAAACATTTTTTTTGACTTTGCTATGATGATGTGTGGGTGATCTTTAAAAGCTCACATCACTAAACTCAAGGCTAAAAGCAATTATTTCGGCAACAAGAAAACACAGGCCTGTCTGACACCTCCACCACTGGCCCGTCTCTGTTTTGACTAGAGCTTATCACAATAGGTGGCTCAAACATCCCCTAAGCTTCAATCTCAACAAACAACAAAGGAAAACGCTGTGGAATGAATCATTTGGGGGAGTTTTATTTCAAAAGTGTGCCGGGAAACAGGGGGAAGTGGAGAGGAGGTCTTTTTTTTGTGGTTGTCCTTCAGGATGACTTTGACATGTTAACACATTTCCAGCTCAATTATCTGCATCCAGTGGATTTCAAACACATTTAGCAAGGACCAGAGAGCTTGGTAATTAGCAGGAGCCCTGGCACATAAGGGGGCCAAAAACAAAGCCTGTCTTTAGCTCTATCTTTATCCCCTCTGCTTGTCTAATCTCTTCTGATCCCTCTCTTTTCATTGTGTCAGACACCATGTATGCACTCAGTCAATACCTTCATACGACAACAGGTTGTCACCTTTTATAAATCAAAGCATGTTGCAAAAGGAGATACGTGATCCGTAAGAACAGGCTTAGAAAAAAGTAAACCTGACTGTGGGGTAGTGATGATGATACCGTATGCAACATGAAACGCAATTACTTAGACAACATATAGAAAGGAAACCCTCCTCATGCTCTATTGTGTAAACATAACGGATCTTTGATGAGACCGAAAACCTTTGATAAACCATGAACTACTTGAATGCAAAATGAATCCAGTAAAAATAATCTTATGAACTTAATGTTCAAAGTATGTCATGCTGACATGATTACAATTCCAAATATAAAAAGACCATGGCAGACTTTGGTCAACAACCTCATGTTGTTTTCCATTTTAATTAAGCTTTAAAGTCATGTCACAACAATATTGCCTCACGTAAAATTGCTTTTGGTCTATATCCCCAGATACCAATCGAGACTCATTTCCGCAAGAATCATCTGTTTGCTGCCAAGTGTGGTATACTTGAAGTCAGCCATTGTATTTAGTATGTCCAATATATACGTACTATAAAGTCATAAAAAAAAAAAAATTCCATTTTCTCCTCACCATTCACTCTCTTCTTTACAACAATTATAATGATGAACTTTGATGATGATGATGATGATGATGATGATGATGATGTTTCATTAATTGCATAAGGCATGATTGACAGCAAGGTGTCTGTAGTTATCTGTTTAGTGAAAGTTGAAGTTCTGGAGTACTTGCTTTTAAAAAAACTTAAATTTAAACGTATTGACGTGAATTCACTGCCTTCGCGTGACATTACTTAGAAAAAGCACTGCGTTTATTTGAAAAGATTAGACATATATTTCTGAAAAGACTTACGTCAGTGACGTATGCTAGGCATTTTCACTAGCTAACTATTAGTATGCATCGGCAGTGGATTCACACAGGACCAGGGGCCTCATTTATAAAACTCTGCAGAGAATCCACTACTTGCATACAAATGAGGAAATTAACGCACGCCAAAATATGTTCTGATTTACCTTGCGTACGCTTGTCACTGTGCAAATTTCTTTTATAAATCCGGAATCAACTTGGAAATGTGCGCTTCTGGATCCGCCTCATATTCCGCCCTCTACACACCCACATTCAACCAAAAATCGTCGATGCAAAGCACCATGTGAACATTTATGCATAGAAACGAGTCTGCTGATCAATGGTACTTTATGGCCAATCACGGCAATAAGGAAGAGGAAAATGAAGGAGTTTTTCTGACACAGAATCCCAACGGTGGCAGTGAAAGATGCGTACGCACATTCTATCCCAGTTTCCGCAATCTTTTTGTGCACAGCAACCTTTAAAAATGAGGCCCCTGGTCCCAATACAACAACTTGGCAGACAAATCCATAATAATCCATAAAAAGTCATTTGATTTGACCAACCAGAGCATAAAAACTGCAATTACTACAAGTCCCAACTGTTGATCTTACCATTAGCATAAGTACGGGAGATCCACACACAGACAGAAGAGGAGCCAATTAAGATCATCTGTTCAACTTGTGGTCATATTACTGTGCTGAAATATGGGGATCAAGGGCAATCTAAAAGAAAAATAGGTATTTTTCCACACAACAGCCCAGCTTCTTCCCAGATGTCACATCTAATCAATCTCTCTCTCACTGCAGAAGCTTCCATTTGAGACCATTCAGCAGTAACCACTGAGGCAGTACAGGGTCATCACAAGCTGTAGTCCCGAGTCAACCTCTGTTAAGACTGTTCTCCCAAGAAAAATGTGACAGAATCCGTCCTTTCAGCAAATGAACTAAAAAGCAGCTGCAGGAATTATGACTGTTGACCACCAGGAGCAATAGAGAAAGTAAAGTGGTGTTATTATGGAACAACAAAGGTTGCATAATGAGGAGGTTGGGGTGGATGGATGGGTCAACAAAACATCTTTTAAACCTGCGCCTTCATAGGCGGCTTCACAACGCGCATACACTCTGCTTTTTACACGACAATGCACGGATTGAGAGGCTTAGAGAGTCTGCTTTCAGCAATTTTAAAATTTCCATAGGCGCTGCAGTAATGTCACTGCAGCAAATATCACAGGACACTTAAGCAGCAAAACTAAGTTAGAAACTTGGCAGGACAGAGGGAACTCTCCAGAGGAAACAGAATTCAACTTTCACCTTTACTCCAAACTAGTTTACTGAACCTGGACTGTGTGTGTGATCTTTTGGATGTGTAGAAGAACACAGAACAGTAATTAACATTAGATCATGACCGCTCCTGTCGGCGTGTCGGGAGATTTAAATGATCAATGAATTCAAGCTGCTGTGCGTAAATGCACACGAGTCTCTTCATGGAAAGACGTCTCCTCTTCTGTGGGATCCCTGCAAGTAATTCATGTAATGTAATGTAATTAATATTTTCCTCATTAATGATGTATTACTTCACCCATCTGCACCCGTCTGCTGTTAATCAGAATGATAATTTTTATGACCCAAGCTACAGACTGATATCCGCTCTATAACACACACGGCGACGCGCAGCAGCCCTCCTCCTCCTCAGTTAAAGATCAGTGCATTTGTTCATATGCAGTCAAATGGAGTTGTTGATGGGACAGAGGATTGGGAGACCACAGACCACCAAAGACCACATACCTGTCCCTCAACGAGACGAGTGCCACTGTTTAAACAGCATTGCCCCTGAGCAGACGCACCTGGCTTTAAAAGCGAATGGGAGACTGACTACAAATAATAATAATAACACCAACAAATAATTAAGGGACTAAATACAGACCGTTTGCTCCTTGCGTCCTACTTTGCGGCCAGATTATGCGCCATTTGACTAGCAAAATGGAGATGGACACGCCCTAAATGCACTTGCACCACAGACTTTAGACCGTGCGCTTTAAATAGGGCCCTAAATCACTTTTCCAGTAGTTGAGAAATAACAGACAAGACTTTTCTTGAAGCTGCAGCATTTGTTCAGTGACACACTGTAACCTATAATATACATTTACTGCCAGAGTGACAACTTACTGCTACTCCCTCTCTCTCACTTACTACAGGAGCCACGCTCTTCTTCTAACAGTGTCCTGTGGCTGAAGACCATAATTAGATTAGTTGATCAAAATTCATAATTTAAGTCATTTTTTTTAATTCAAAAATGTCAAACATTTGCTGGTTCCGGCTGTGAATGTAAGGATTTGCTCCTTTCTTTTGGCTTTGGACAGTTGGTTGGATAAAACAAGCAATTTGAAGACTTCCCTTCGGCCTCTGGGAAATTGTGATGGGCATTTTTTCACAATCTTTTGACATTACATGGACTAAACGATCAATAAGGAAAATAACTGGCAGATTATTCAATAATAAAATTAGAGTTAGTGGCAGTCCTAATTAGAAGTGAAAAATATCACACACGCGAGGACTGAAAAGTCAAGTAAATTGGTGTCTGAAATCCTGACTAAAATTATGTCTGAAATGCTGCAAAATGTAAAATGCAATTAGTTGTGCTTCCATCAGCTCCACTGAGGTGAATAAATTGGCTTCCTGAAGACTCACAGTACACATCAACAACAAATGTGTAAAGTCTTCAGAAACTATTCTCCTTTGCTGTCCACTGATGTGGGGCTGTATTTTCATAACATCAAAAAATGGAAACAAAGACATGCTCCAGTAATAATGTAATTCACTGACTAATGGTTGTGCAACCACAGGTATTTTATATTCACCTTGGCCAGTGAATGCATCTCTCGTTAGTTATCATATAACTTTCATAAGAAGCACATATTTTAAAAGTTTTTTTTTTCCATTCCTATTCAGCTTTCCTCATTCACTACCGATAGAGAATTCACATAAATATATGTGAATTCTGTATCTGTGCTATATGGACGCCCAGGCGCAGTCTCACAG
>JBBPCS010000672.1:11505633-11528117 GCA_037974645.1 Hollardia meadi
TTAGCGCTCTTATTAAAATGAAGTAACGTAGTCAGTGCGAGCAACAACGTAATTAATGACGTAAGCAACGAATCGACAAATACATTTGTTGGCAACTATTTTCATCATCGATTTTAATCGATTTAAATCGGTTAGTTGTTGCAGCCCTAATCCTGAGATCAAAACATGGAGTAAAACCGGGTCCAGACTGCAGGAGTTTTAAAATACTGACCGATGATGAAATCTGGTTGCACACAGAAAGAGAAACTTCACAGATTTTCTTCTCTCTGAGCTGATAGATGGACACACTAGAAGGTTTTAACATAATGGTGCATCACATACGACAGGATATTATTAAGATTATTGTGCCAGAGGGAGCAATGCACCACCTCATGTGATCTCATGGGGAAGCAGATGTAAACAAAATGGAGACTGACTTGGTGCAACAAGTTGCTGCAGTAATGCTTTACAGTGAGAAATGAACAAAAGCAGAAGACATGGCCAGCTCAGGTTGTCCATTCTTCATCGAGGACTGAAGGTGACATTCAGTTCGTGCCAACAGTGGTATGCTAGCTCACGTTAAAAACTAGAATGTTTACCGTTGCATGGCAACACTGTCAGCTGCTCCGGGATGTCTCTCTGATTGGCTGTTGGCCCGCTCAGAAATTACTGATGTAATCATCCAGATTTAAAATCTGTTAAATTCTAAATATCAAACATGTTTTGTTGATATTGTTGGAGGTTGAAGACTTGATCTGTAAAGGCCTCACATTACCAGATAATCTGGGATGAACATCGGTACCAACCAAAGGTGCCAGACCAGATTTCTCCTCTTGTTGGGAGGGATTAATCTGGGATAAATCGGTCCAAAACCCCTGCAGTCAGAGCCCGGCATAACGGATTCCATATCGCAATGAGTCTGTATCCTGTTAGCATGTCCAGCCAGCACCACAGGTTGTTGTAGCCAGGCCTCTGTAGAGTCTTATTGTAAATACAAACATTAATGATTCTTAGTATAGGCTACTCTGAACAGATTGAGACGATTACCAGCCTCTACAGTAGGCTGTGTTGTGATTGACTTTATTATATGTTTATATTGCTTGTCCCCTGGAGATACAAGGCACTGTTGCACTGACATCAGTATATTAATGTTTTAAAATGCTCCAAGTAGAATCTTGATGTCTATGCACCAGTCTCTGTTGGTGCTAACGTCTGATGATCTTCTGCAGGGACGTGAAAGCGGGAAACATCCTGCTGACGGAGCCTGGTCAGGTCAAACTGGGGGACTTTGGTTCTGCTTCCATCGTGGCTCCGGCCAACTCCTTCGTGGGGACACCATACTGGTGAGTGTTCAGCCAGAATCTGCTGTCTTCTTCTCTGCGCTTGGCAGACAAGTATGTTGAAATTGGCGATACAGGTTGTTTGAAGGCATTTAGGTCTTTTCTGATCTTAGAAAATGTCGTTCTAACCTTTTAGTAGTTCACTTTTTGTGCTCTAAACCCAAGTGTGGTGAGATTAGAACGTTTCTAATGCAAATCAAGTCTCATGTCTTTTGATAGAACTGATTTTGTCTGTCTTGATTAAAATCTTAACAATAATTTCGAATAAAGAAGAGAAACTGGATTTTGGTGTGTTCTTTTCTGCAGAGCAGGAATACAAAGCCACAGCACTATGCGAATCTTAAATGTTGCATATCGCTGAAGTCTGCTGTGCTTTCCTTGTTAGGATGGCTCCAGAGGTGATCTTGGCCATGGACGAGGGCCAGTACGACGGCAAGGTGGACGTCTGGTCGCTGGGCATCACCTGCATAGAGCTGGGTATAATCTACAGTGTGTGTGTGTGTGTGTATATAAATCCAGACATGGATTTATATGAAACAGAAGGTCATTGACATTGTGTTCTCTCCACAGCGGAGAGGAAGCCCCCGTTGTTCAATATGAATGCTATGAGTGCCTTATATCACATCGCTCAGAATGAAAGCCCCATCCTTCAGTCCAATCACTGGTGAGAATATTTCTTTGTCTCGTTTGTTCTCAGTTTGAGCCTTAGCTCTTCTGTCTTTCCTGTCATTTTTATTTTGTTGTCTGCCTCCTACAGACTGAGAGGAGTGCCTCCATTAACAAACTTTGAATGTCACAAAGTGTGATAATGAGACATTTAATATCTTAAACTTGGAGTGTGGGACTTTTTTAATTACTCTCACTGCCAGAAGGGGGAGACAGAAGGTCTGCACTGCAGGATTAATAATGTTTCAATGAATTCTTTGTCTTGATGGACTTTTAAAAAAAAAATTCTTTCAGGAAGTTAACGATGCTTTTTGCTTTTGCAGATCTCGTGTTTTCCTGTTATTTCTCCTCTGAGTGACTTCATCACATAGAATAATTCCTTATTTCCCTGCAGGTCTGATTCCTTCCGCAACTTTGTTGACTCTTGCCTACAGAAGATTCCCCAGGACCGGCCTACCTCAGACGTGCTGCTCAATGTGAGAACTGCAACCAGAATTATTCAGTAACATTTCAACAACATTTCACACACACACACACACACACACACACACACACACACATATAAACCTCCTGTGCAGAGTCGTCATGCTCACCCTTTCCGTCCTGCAGCATCGGTTCTTGTGCCGTGAGCGTCCGCTGACAGTGATCATGGACCTGATTGCACGAACCAAGGATGCAGTGCGGGAGCTGGACAACCTGCAGTATCGCAAGATGAAGAAGATCCTCTTCCAGGAGACCCAGCAGAATGGCCCCGTGTCTGAAGGAGGGGAGGATGAGGAGGTGAGGAACGGGGAGAGGGGAGGAAGGTGAATAAATCGCGTGGGAGGAAGGAAAAGATGTAAGGAACGAGGAGGAAAGGCCACAAAGAAAGAAAGTAGGAGCATAATTTAAAGGCATGCAGAAGACGGAGGAAGTGAGTGAAGGATGACAGGAAAGTAACAAGTTTTTTTTCCATTTTATTGTAAATATGAACATCAAACTGTTTGAAGTGGTTGAGCCTTACAGGTTAAATATACAACATTCTCTGTCGTTTGATTTGGCACCACAGTACCGGCATCTCAGACCAAAACACATGTATGTGAAAGAAAAAAGAGAGCACATCCAAACACACACTGCTCAGCAAAGTCGGATCAAACTGAAAAATTAGGCAGTGCTGATCAAATATGAATCAATATTTTGTTACTACATAGCTTATTTCTCGCTTAATATCTTTTAAAAACTATATTTTAGTGTTCTGTTGGCTCGAAATGAGAAAGTTTGTCACCAGTCGGCCGCCATTTTGTGTCCTGCTTTGAAACGGAGGCTCGCCTAATATATGAAAACAAATACATTACAAGGAAAGACAAATAATGCATGCAGCAGGGCCTGTTATACCTATATGTTAGTGTATTGAGCTAAGTCTCTGTGTGTGTGTGTGTGTGTGTGTGTGTGTCAGGAGGTGGAGCAGTACCTGCTGCGCACAGGCACAGTCAACAGCATGGAGAGCTCCCAGTCGGTGCCCAGTATGTCCATCTCGGCCAGTTCTCAGAGCAGCTCGGTCAACAGTCTGGCCGACGCCTCCGACGACAGCAGCAGCGAGATGGCCATGATGCAGGAGGGCGAGCACACCGTCACCTCCAACAGCTCCATCATCCACCGCCCCACGGTAAAGACCCCCCCACCCTGCAGGACCGAGAGCTTCTCTGTGTGGAGCTTCACACTCCCCATTATTTATACATGTTTCAGTTCAAACCAGTAAATTAACACCTGCATTTATATAGAATTTGTGTATCCGTGTGATTTAAGTGTCTCGTCCTCCTCCTCAGGGTCAGGATAACATCTATGACGACCCCTACCAGCCAGAGATGGACCAACCCCAAGCTCCCTCCGCCGGGCGCCGTCGAGCCTACTACCGTAACCGCGACCACTTCGCCACCATCCGAACAGCCTCCTTGGTAAGTTTTATCAGCAAGGCCTCGTCCTCCTCTTCAGAGGCTTGTAGTGTGTTGTTGTGTGTTGTCAACTCAGAGAGCACACAAACATTTGGCGCTTTTCCTTTCTAACAAATTATTAGTTTAAGCCTTGTTTTTAGGGCAAAGGAAAAATTAATCAAAACTCTCATTATCTGCAGTTGTAAAAGGCGTTGTTCTTGTATTTTGTTCGCGTTATTTTCTTTGCTAAATTTACCAAACGCACAGCTGCGATGTTATAGAGGAGAAAAACAGAATTCACTCTGTCCAATCTAAAGCCTGGAGGAGATCTCCTTTTGGGCAGCTGATTACTGCAACAATATACATGGACAGATAATGACACTTCTGTGTTTGTGCAAGAATACTTTGTTAATTTTCCTCTGTTAGTATTAAACCAAACGGGTCTTTTCAGTGTTATTTTCAGCTTTTCAAGACCTGGAAAATATTCATGTGAGGTTCAAAATAGCTCATAGTGAAAACTATTGACAGGTTTGATGATCATCATGAGTAACTCTTACGTCTTTTCTGTGGGAAGTTGCTGGTTTTCATTTGTACATTCTCCATTTGATGAAGGAACCTCTCCTGTTTTTATATGATTTTATTTTATTTTAGTTCTGTGGTGGCAGCTGAAGTCTCAACATGTGTTCAGTTAGAACTGTGTGTAAATGTGAGTCTGATTCGTGTGACCTGCCCCATAGATGCATGCTGCAGACAATTCAGCTGCAGATGCTACAGTTTGGTGGATCATCTGTATGATATGAGTACAGACCAACCTCAGCTGACTGCCTGAAACGAACCCCCTGCTCTCAGCAGTGTTCATCCGTTTCTCCCCGTCCTCCAGGTAACCCGTCAGATCCAGGAACACGAGCAGGGCTCGGCGCTGCGAGAACAGATGTCCGGGTACAAACGCATGAGGCGGCAGCACCAGAAACAGCTGATGGGCCTGGAGAACAAGCTGAAGGCGGAGATGGATGAGCACCAGCTGAAGCTGGACAAAGAGCTGGAAAACCAGAGGAACAGCTTCTCCACTGAAGCCGACAAGCTGGTCAAGAAGCACCAGGCCATCCTGGAGAAAGAGGTGAGACTGTGTTCACACCAGCTCGCTGTTCACCTAAAGTGATCCGTTTGTATGGTCACATTTAATCATGTCAGCATGGACGGAAGCTGCTGCTGTATCAATATTGGCACTGATGGGGTTTGTGTCCTCCTGCAGACCAAAGCGGCTCTAGCAGAAGAGAAGAAGTTCCAGCAGCACATACTGGGCCAGCAGAAGAAAGAACTGACCAGTTTACTGGACTCACAGAAACGCCAGTATCGCCAGCGCAAGGAGCAGCTGAAGGAGGTAACAACTAACATATGATCACATATCCAGAACCAGTGTTGATACTGGATGATATCCCCCAAACCAGCACACTCATATTCATTTCCATTGGGTGTAGTCGTGTCATAGCTCATCGTGCTCATGTACTTTTTACAATAAGAACATGGCTGCATACTTGAGCCCACAGTAACATGACGCAGTAACTACAGTTGTATTTACCTCGTGAACAGCTGTTCAGGGCAGTTCTGAGAGCATTTATACAATCTACACTTGGACGTCTTGGGTGTTTGATGTCCAGTGTTTTCACGTGGGTCCCCTCATTTGTTTCTTTGTCCTGCCCTAAACAGGAGCTGAATGAGAACCAGTCGACTCCGAAGCGGGAGAAGCAGGAGTGGTTGATCCGTCAGAAAGAGTGTCTGCAGCAGATGCAGGCGGAGGAGGAGGCCAGCCTGCTCAGGAGGCAGAGGCAGTACTACGAGCTGCAGTGTCGCCAGTACAAGAGGAAGATGCTGCTGGCTCGCCACAACCTGGAGCAGGACCTGCTGCGAGAGGTACAACAGCTGTTAACCATACAGTACACTATGCTGATCACAAACTGTCTTATCACCATCAGAATTCACTATTCAGTTTTGATTTGTCATATAGACCACAGCCAGACTGATGAATTTCTCCATTTGCACCATTAAAACACAATATGGCAGAAGCTCCTCATCTGCCATGCTGCTTGCTATAACTCACCTTGCATGAAGTTGATTCGTCCAATCAGCATAGCCATCCGGTTGGACATGTCACTCTGTTGGTTTCTAGTGCAGATCTGCTGATCAATGAGGTTAAGTGAAGTTTGGAAACAGAAGAAAGAGGACATTAAATACCTCAATCTCTAAGATTCACCTGGAAAGATGAAAGATGACAAGCTCCCATAAAATATTCTGTTCATGGTTGTTTATTTTGTATGAATAATCATACAAAGTAGGGGTTCTCATTGATCATAGATGATTTATTGATGTTGTCATGAGCATGAAGCAGCGTCATAAAACCTCCCAGTGGGCCCTTTGGCTCTACATAACAGTCAGCTTTCATGACTCTTTATCAGGGCTCAACAATCATTTTATATACTACAATGGAGATTTAAGAGTGCAACTTTAAATTGCATCAAATTTAATTATAACTTCGATAAAAGTATCTTAAAAAGCTGGAGGAGGTGAAAAGCTTACAACCGGATATATTAATTGTTGAGTAGATAGATTCATGTCAGAAGCTTTTAAGTACAGGAAAGCAGAACTCGAATATTTGTCAGACAGTTCAACTCATACCTGTGATGTGATGACGTCGTCTCCCCTCTCCTCCCTTCTGGTCCTCCGTCTCGTCCTCCACCAGGACCTGAACAAGAAGCAGACCCAGAAGGATCTGGAGTGTGCCATGCTGCTGCGGCACCACGAGTCCACCCAGGAGCTGGAGTTCAGGCAGCTGAGCTCAGTGCAGCGAACTCGGGCCGACCTGATCCGAACGCAACATCAGACTGAACTGACCAACCAGATGGAGTACAACAAGCGCCGTGAGCAAGAACTTCGACAGAAACACGCCATGGAGGTCCGGCAGCAGCCCAAGAGCCTCAAGGTGAGTAGGAGAGCTGACTGTGATCCAGCCAGAAGTGGGATTAAAGAATTCGCTCTCATCGATCAAAGATCATTTCTTTCAACAACTGCATGTCACGGAAATGATTTAATCTGTAATTAAAACCGCCACAGTTTAATTTTATCTTATAAGACGTTGCATATTTTATTACATTGGTATTATCTGATGATTATTTTCAGTCCAAAGAGCTGCAGATCAAGCGTCAGTTCCAGGAGACCTGTAAGATCCAGACTCGTCAGTACAAAGCCCTGAGGAACCACCTGCTGGAGAGCACTCCCAAATCCGACCACAAGGCCGTCCTTAAACGCCTCAAAGAGGAACAGACACGCAAGCTGGCCATCCTGGCCGAGCAGTACGACCACTCCATCAACGACATGCTGTCCACACAGGCTGTGAGTAAGGCAAGGAAACCTCCGCGCACCTCCACACCTGCACCATCATCATCATCATCATCTTTAGCAGCAGCAGCTCAGAGCGTTCACCTCAGACCATCAAACATTTAAATAAATTCATCAGCAGCAGGTCGACGCACTGTTTCTACAGACAGTTATTACAATCTTTACTTCTCTCTGCTCAAAATTATTTGATGCACTCCCGACAAAATATCGATATTAGAACTGAAGCTATTATTTAAACTGAAACTCTTATTTTCTTTTTCCAGCTGAGAATTTTCTGATTTGTGTAATTTTAGTCTAAATATCTTTTTTTGTCACTATTATCTGATATTTTGCAGACCAAAACACACAATTAATTAATAATGGAAGTAATTGTTAATTGCATCTCTAGTTGATAATAAACTATTAAACTGATGTAGTTTCATTGTGTCATTTATTTCCTTTATAGTGACAAAACACATTAATCAACATTTCTGTACGTGTGTCGGTGTTAGCTAGCCAGCTAACTGTCGTTCCTCAGTGAAACACTTCTAGTAACCTTCCTGTTTATTGACGAAAGAAAGAAAAGGAACTCCTGCTGAAACTCAAAAGATCGCTGTGCATTACATCTCATTATTCAAACTATTTGACGGTGTCTCGTGTTGTTTTAACGGCAGCTGTCACATCAGCGCTCTGCTGACTCTCGTCCCCGTTTTGTCCTCACAGCTGCGGCTCGATGAGACCCAGGAGGCCGAGTACCAGGTGCTGCGCATGCAGCTGCAGCAGGAACTGGAGCTGCTGAACGCCTACCAGAGCAAGATCAAGATCCACACGGACACTCAGCACGAGCGGGAGGTGAAGGACCTGGAGCAGAGGGTGTCCATCCGCCGGGCGCTGCTGGAGCAGAGGGTATGAACGCACGGTCTTATAGGGCTGCAACCAACGATTCTTTTCATTATCTGTTAGTCTGCCAGTTATTTCATGATTAATCGATTCATTGTTTAGTCTATAAAATATTTAAAAAATGTCCAACAGTCCAAAAACCCAAAGACTCTTCATTTACTATCATAAAGACAAGCAGCAAATCCTGACATTTAACAAGCTGGAACAAGCTTGACATTTTTGCTTTAAAAATGACTGAAACGATGAATAGATTATTAAAATAGTTGCCAACTAACTTTCTTTTGATCGACTAATAATTTTGCTCTACCGTGACAGTCTTAAATCCTGTATTTGATAATCAGAGGAAATTACAGCTGTGACATTCGTTTAATCTGCTGATTATTTCGAGCCCAAGGCGATAAGTCTTAACACTTTCATTTGTCACCAATAGTTTACTCTAAGAAAAAGTCCTCCTATTTGAGAACGAGAGAATGATAAACAAATAATCGATAATGAAAAATGGGCCAATAACTTATCCACCAATTGATAAATCGGTTAACGGACTGATGGTTTCAGCTGCAGAAGCAAAGCTTTTTGTCTGTTGTTGTTGAGGCAGCACTAACGGTCTGAATGTCTGTCTCAGATCGAGGAGGAGATGCTCTCCCTGCAGAACGAACGTTCAGAGCGAATCCGGAATTTGCTCGAGCGTCAGGCTCACGAGATCGAGGCCTTCGACTCGGAGAGCATGCGTCTCGGCTTCAGCAACATGGCGCTGACCGGCATTCCGGCCGAGGCCTTCAACCAGGGCTACCCGACCCCCAGCCCGTCCTCGGGCTCCAGCGGCTGGCCATCCCGGCCCGTCCCCCGCTCGGGGAGCCACTGGAGCCACAGTGTCCAGAACTCGGTGGCAACTCCGTCCTGGCGCAGTCAGAACCACAGCGGAGGAGGCTTCAGCCGCGCCGAGTCCATCACCTCCTCCCACGGCCTCAGCAGGGACGGCGAGCTGCACAAGAGCAGCAGGGGCCACTCCTCCACCTCCCACCACCACCACCACCACCACCACCACCAGCAGCAGCAGCAGCAGCACTACCTCCCGCAGCACTACCAACACCACCAGAGCACGCCGCAGCTGTACCGCGACAGCCACGAGCGCGACAGCAGGGAGCGCGAGCGGGCCCGGGAGTGGGTGGGAGGAGGGGGCCACTACCCCCATCACTCCCAGGGCCACCACCACCACCTCTCCTCCCACGCCTCCTCCCAGTCCCTGGCTCTCCTGCCTCCCCCACCACCACCTCCCCCCATCTCCCTCTCCTCCTCCCCTCCCTCCTCCGCCTCTTCTTCTTCCTCGTCACAGGGAGGCTACGGAGGTGGGGGCCTGAGCGTCAGGGGCCCCACTCTGATGGCCCTCAGGAACAGCCCCCAGCCTCTGAGGAGGACGGCCTCCGGGGGGCCGGGCGGGGGGAGCGAGGGAGGGCTGAGCCGGAGCACGTCGGTCACGTCTCACATTTCCAACGGCTCTCACCTCTCGTACTCATGAAGGTTGATCTTTACAGAAACAAACAGGGCTACAGAAATAGTTTTTAGCATAATTTAAGAGGCGTCATTGAGCTGGAGCAAAGTAAATCAATCATTAAAAAAAAGAAACAACCCCCCCCGTTTTAAAAGTGTAAATTATAAGATCTCCTTTCCTGAAGTGTGCAGGGACGTTAAAGTTTGTGACGCGCAAGAAGAGAAAGAGAGGAAACCTTTGATAGAGTCACTACAGAGCTGCCCCGCCTCTGAACGACCCGAGGATCACCGTTAACCTCTTCCTCACGTTACACCGGATCAGTGACGAAACAAAACACACGTGTGAAAATGAGCCGTGTGCTGCAAAATGAACCGTTCAAGAGTCCCCTTGTTCATTTTGTAACACACTGAATCCATTGCACAGTATTGACTTTGTGGTGAGGCGGTTTTAACGGTTTGATGTGTTTCAGGTTTAAAGTTGAGCCGACGAGCAGGTTTAAACCGATGGGTTTTTTTTCAGTTTGTATCGAGCTGAACAACGAGCGACAGTCGTTGAGCTTCCACTTGGCTTGTGGTGCTTTAAAAACCACTGTATCTATGTAAATAACGGTAAATTGTAAACCCGGTTTTTGGATTTCCAAGTGTTTCATACGTTGAGCGGCGCGGCGGCGGAAGATTTCTCAGATTTCTTTCATTTGTAGTGATAAGATTGTGTTTATGACGATGAAACAAACACTGCCATCTCTTTGTTGGGCTGACCCAAGACCACTCTACCACTGCCCGTTAAGTCTTCTTAAAGGAGCAGTCTGACGTTTTGAGAGGCGAGCTGGTTTGCTGTCTCAGCCAGAAGACGAGATTGTTGATCCGTTTGATCTCTGGGTGTTCAGAACAGTTTGATTGGCTTTAGCAGGAGGACATTTACACGCTGCAGGAATAAAGAATGAGATGTTGGAGCTTCATGTGAAGCAGTGACTGACCTTTTGATAATATTGTCAGCTTTGCACACTTTTTCAACTCATTTTTAACCCAGGTTAGGAGTGAGCGATAAAATCCTCCATAGAGTAATTTTTATTGCGATATCGATGCATCACGGTTCCAAAGTTTCCTTTTTTTTTTTTTTACTAGTCCAGTTTTAATCCATTGATGCAAAACATCCTGGATTTACAAGGTTCCTGACCTTTTGTGTCTCATGTATGTTTTGTATATTTTGGGTCATTTTGATGCTTTTATTAGTCAGACATCAGTAGAGGTGACAGACAGACTCCACCATTAGAATTAATTTGAAGCCTGATGGTATTAAACAGCCACAGTCAATATAAAAGTTAATTTTTAAAGATTAAGATTGGTCACATGTGCAGTCTATGCCCACTAGTTCACCGGTTATTCTAACTATAAATACACGAAAGATCAGACTCTTTCCATGTTCCCCTCTGAAAACTGCATTAGTACATGTTAGTGTTCGGGAATCACTGACTTACTGCGGTGTAACGATTCTCAGCTCAGGTTCAGCTCAGACTTGATTTTAGTTAATCTACATATTAACTAAATTTAGCAAAGTCTTTAAAAGGTTGGATGTGAAAAGCCCTTGAATGCATCATGTAGAGTGCAGCAGTCACTCGGCAGAAACAGACCGCCGTTTACACCGAGATGAGAAGGGAAAGTATTTTTTTCACATTTATAGTCCTTTTTTCAATTAAAGTTAGTTTTCTGACAAGTCAATGCGAGTCAAGTTAAAAGTGAAACTCGAGACCGTGGACATTTCTATCACGGCTTTGGTCTTGGTTCATTACACCCCTACTGACCTAATACAGGGATATATAATACATCAAGATATGTGACGGTACATATCTATCTATTTTTCTCTCCTTCCATTTTTTTGTTCTGAACACACAAGGCGTGATGTCGTCTGACTCGAGTCAAAGCGGCAAATAATAAAATGTCAGACTGCTCCTTTAAAACGATGCTGCCAGAGAGTATTTTTGAGTGAGCCGAGCACTAAGTGTGTGTGTGTGTGTGTGTCTGTGCGTGCATGTGTGTGTGTCTGTGCGTGCATGTGTGTGTGTGTGTGTGTGCACGCGCGCAGCTTAACTACACTTCCACCTGTCCCCCCCCACAGTCTGGTCTGCATCTGTAGATAAGATGTACATGTTACATTACAAATAAGTACAATTCAGTGCATGGAACTTGTGTACAGATGGCATTTGTATGGATAACATGCACACTACCTATTTATATAAATGCATATAAATGTAAGATACCTGTAAATGTAGCAGGTATACTGAAGATTGTTCACTGTCCAAACACTTTTGACTTGCATTGTACTTACCAGTGTACATAAAAGCACTAACTTTGAGACTGTGTTAGAGTAATAATAATGATTATTTTGTCATGTGAGTTATACCAATTTGTACTAGATCCAAACAAATAGATGCTATCATTATTATTACCTCTACTGCAGTTGTAATATTTATGTTGTATGCTTATTTTTAAAATGTAATTGCCAATTTTGACCACTAGGTGGGGAATAAGCGCAATGTTACTGTGATAGAGCTATAAAAAGAAAAAAAAAACATAATGTTTTTAAGGAGGACAAAAGGACTACCTTTCCCAGCATTCCTGTCGAGGTCTCAGGGAAGGAGTCTACAGTTGTGGGCAGGGCTGCGTTCTACTTTTTACTTTATTTTTTATTTTGAGCCAGTATTATAAAGTGCAACGTCCTCAGTCGAGCTGAATAATACGACATATTTCCAGATCCGACATTTGGTGCCATGTTTGTTTTTTTTGTTTGTTTTTTTGTTATGTTTCGCACTCTTTGTTCGCTGTACAAAGGACTTCCCCCAACACACCGTAACCTGCAAAATATGGAGGCACAAAGTGGTCAATATTAAATGATTTAAGATTTAAGAACATTTAATAGTCACATGAAAAAAATGGTGTAAAATGTATGAATGAACCAACAATAACTGAAATAATTTAAGAAAATAGTTAAAACTGAATTCATTATGAAATTTCTTTATTTTCAGTGCTTTATTTCATGTCGCTGTCAAGAAAAGTGACATGAAACAAATCTTTTAAAGAGGCCATTTTGAATAGAACATAAATAGTAATATGACATTTAAAAAATGTAGGAAAATAAATGAATTAACATTTCAAAATGGTGAGTTTAGTTTTAATATTTTCTTAACTTTTTTCGTATGACTGTTTATCCTGTAATTATTTACTTGACGAACACTTTGGTGCTTCTATAGATGAACTCCACTCTTTTGTTCCAATTAAAACACCTCATCATTTTATTTTGCACAGTCCGAATGGGTAGAAAAATCATCTGGTTGCTTCCTGCAGCGGTGTCCCTGCAGGCGGAATATCAGTCAGGGTTTCAGCTGATTTCCTGCGGATATGTCTCCCCTGTCACATGACCCTCCATCACTGCTGCAGGAAGCTGACCTCCGTGTGATCTGATGCTGTCTGTCATGTCTACCTCATTTGCACTGATAGTAAAAGAATGTTTGGGTGGGTAAAAAAAAAAAAAAAAAAGCATATTTCTCATATGCAAATTTTTTGTTTCTTTCCCGTATTTGTGCAAATGTTGACGAGAGATGCTGGAGGGAACAGTGAAGTTATTCAGTGAGAGAAGTGAGCGGAAGCTGGAATTTGTTTTTATTTCCCCTCCGCTGACTCATCTTTACAGTACATGTTGGACTTGAATCCCACGCGGAGACACTAAAGACGTTCTGGTGGGTGAAAACAAGTCACCCAACATGTTGTGTTGTGGAAGGAAATGTTTGGTGGGAATCTGCTGACAGCGGGTGGACGAACTCTTGTCACCATCCTCGAAAAACCTCAAGAAAACGTTTGAACCGTGAGATTTCATTTTGCCAACTTTGTTTTTGTTTTTTTCCTTTGTTTAAAATGTTGTAACGAGTTTCAGTGCTGATCATTCCTGTGTTATTTTTGCCAATTAAAGCTGCACTGGGGATGATGACGTCCTCCAACAGAGAGACGAGTAGATAATCCTGATTCTGACGTTGGATTCACCAACAGCAGAGAGACATGATCATACTGTGAGGAGTTCACTGACATCAATATTTCTGTTGTCATGTTGTCAGAATTAAAGGAACATTTTGGGAAGTTTTCATGTTTGCCGTCTTCTCCAGAGATATGAGATGTATATCATCTAAAGCAGTAACTAATATTTTTTTATTTTGGGTTAATGTGCAGATTACTTTCTGGATTATTTGATACATTTGTTGGCTGAAAATGGTGAAAATGCCTGTTATAATTTCTTTAATCGACCAACTCTAACTTATGCAAATGTTAATTTTAGATCTGAAACAATGAGTCAATTAATGGGCAGAAAATAAGCTTTGATAATTGATTAATCACTCCCAAGTTATTGCCAAAAATGATCTGGTTCCAGCTTCTCAAACATGAGAAATTGCTGTTTTTCCATTTTTACACAATTTCTTTCTGACATGAAAAAAATAATTGCACTTTGATCAATAATGAAAATAACTAGTCGCATGTCTACATTGTTACCTGGGACTATTGTTGTTTTCATTGGCTTAAAATGTCTTGTTAAATCGGACCTACCTGTAAATTCTTACAATTAAAGAGCTGGAAAAATTACAGAAAAATAAAAAAAATTTTTTGTCAAAACAGTCGCTGATTCATTTTCAGTTAACAAATTATTTCAGCCCTAATTCAGTCGTCCTTATGCTGCAGCTGGGAGCAGAAACTGCTCTCCCAAGAGTCTATGGTGTCACCTGTGGTGCCTTTATGGGCAGGTTGACATCTGAAAACTGAAGCGTTGAAAAAAAAAGTAATCAGAAGCTGTGAAAACGTGGTGAATTAACCTGTTGTTCTTCTCCAGTCTGTCCACTACTCAATGGCAAACAAGCAAATTTCCCAAAATGCTGTTCTGTTATTCCTATTATTCATGTGGGTCCATATGCTTCCTGGTGCAGTTTTAAATGTTTCTGTGGGGAAAAACTCACCTCATTCAGTGTTACACCTCCCCCCCCTCCACTGCTGATCGGCAGGTTCATAAACTGACAGGAGCAGATGGTGATGATGATGATGTTTGTGTGCAGAGCGGGATGGATGTTGTGAGAAGACGTGGATGGATTTAACAGTTTTTTCAGCAGGAGGCCGAGTTTAAAAATGTTCAGGTTCAATGCAAAATGTTTGGAGGAGTTGAAAGATGAGTTGTACAGAAATGTAACAAAATAATTTTGGAGAAATAAATCAACAAAAAGAGAAGCGTTGGTTTGTTTTCATTGTATTCTGTTGGGAAGAAAACATTTCTATACTTTTATTTTGCACATTTCCACGTCTTTCTGTTTCTATACCGTAACAGGATCAGACCCCATTGCCCTTTCTACTTAATTGACAAAAACAAAATTCAGCCCGACACAAATGGAGCCCCACATCTGATAAATTGTTGTAAATGTTTATCTGACGAGTTAAAAAAATAATTAAAAAAAGAAATCACTCCCCAACCAGAAAGCCAGGATGAAAGGAGAAGCTGCCTTTCAGTCAGGTGACGAGGAATCATACAATACCGCCAGGACAAGACTGAAAGCTGGAGGAGACAAAGAGGAGACGGCAGAGACCGGAGAGAGACCTCAACACCAACAACACCAAAGATATATGGCAGGAGATCCAAAAGCAGGAGAACCCCGTGTGTGCGACCATGTTGCTGGATGAGCTATAAACACATTTTATGCTCTTTGATGTCAACAGAGAGTCGGCTGTAAAGTCTTCTCCGCCTCCAGAAGACCGGCCACTTTCAGCTTCCACAGCAGATGTGAGAGAATATTTTTATCATCTTTTTCTTCTCTGGAGGAAACGTGCTTCAGTTTACCTCAATAATGAAAAACCTAAAAATAACATTTCAATCTGTTTCTGGAAGAAATTATTAAAAGACTTTGGACAATATATACATCAATAAGTCTTGTTTGGATGTATTCTAAACTTATCCAGCTTTATATCTTCTGTAATTCGTGAATGATATTAAGAGACAGTGCATCACTCTTTGTCTTTGTATCATTTTATGTCTACAAATGCGTTAATAAAATATTAATAAAAGAGTTCCCAGTAACAAACATCACAAGAAGTTGTATGCATACAAATATATAACAACATACAAACTGTTAGACTACAACCAATCTATAACTAGTGGATGATTGAGGACTTCTGGTGTAAGAAACCTGAATGTAAACATGTAAGCCTGCAGGACAGTACTATCGTAATTACAATACTGCTGAAAACCAGGCATACACACTTCATTTTGAGGCAAAGATCGATGTATGGAAGTCTGTAGCTGAAAATATTAGAATTAAAATATTCAGTCACACTGAAATGCCATTTTCCTTTCGCGCATTTGATGTACGACCAAAAATTAAAAAACAATTTTCACATATATGGTGGAAAATGCACAATTACTACCACAATGACACTTAAAATGAAAACTTCATTGACTATTTGTTCAATGTGCTTCTGAACTGCCCAAATAATAATTAACCTGAACTTGAAATCGAGTATTTTTCATTCAACCAGAATGTGAAAAATGTATTTGCAAACCAGACTCTTTGATTTTAACTCATTTCTGATGAAAATGAAAGAAGCAACCTTTTGTTCTGGTGATTTTAATGGTAGTCGATCTCATAATGCTTTTAATTTTCATTAGAGACGAGCTAACATCAGGACAATTTAAATTCAAATACAAGTTTGCAATTTGGTTCAGGTTGCACACTGTCAACCAATCTGATTCATTTTATCCTTATGCAGTGATATACTGTGAAGCACACTTAACATTATTAGTCAATGCAATTTTCATTTTTAATTTGTAAATTGTTTTCCTAGTCTTTATTACGTATTTTCAATTTTTTTTTTTTAAATATTGGCAGCAACAAGCTTCCATACAAAAATATTATTATTCCATTACATTCTACATTCCAATATAAAATCTTTAAGTAATTTGGTAATAAAGCCAATAACACTGTAAATACATTTTCCTCAGCATCCAAAACATTTTTGGAAACCAGTCGAAAGAATGAAGGAAATAATCAATTCCTGAATTATTACATCTTAAAATCAATGTGATATAAATTTAACATTGATTCACTGGCCAAATTCACAAAGATATCACCGCTGAATGTACGACTTTTCACCATCACTCCCATTATGATTTCAGAACTCTTCATCACCTTTAAAAGAGAGGCGGTCCTCTCTTTGTGCTCTATGTGTCGTCTCCTACGAACCGAAACATGAATTTAAATATTAAAAGACGAAAAAGTTAAAAAAAAGATTCTACCTTGGACACATTTAAGGAAGAGTATTAGTGCCACATGTGACAAATGTATTCGAGTAAGGAGTTATATGTGATTTTTTTTTTTAGTTTTGACTTTTTTTTTCTCAAAAAAACTGAATTGTTTTCCTCAAAAAATTCAAATTTTTCCCCCCCCTCAGAATTCTGCGGGGGGAAAAAAAAACAGAACTCCAAAACAACTTTCGCATGAGTCCTTAACTCAAATTTTTTTTTTTTTCATATGTGGCCCTAATCTTCTTCCGTAGAAATCAGTGCTGTTATTTTACCACCCGTTTTATAAAGTCTGAAAAGTTGGGGTACAAAGACAAACGAGTCCCGCGAAGCTTACGTGATGTGTTCAGTGAAAAATGGGCATTATAGACGAAGCAAGGCAAGAAGTGGAAGTCACAGTCGTTCATGTGTGTGTGTGGTAAAAAGATGTAGAGGCGCAGCTCTTCACCAGTTGTCAGAAGTCAAAACACTTCATGATGGCGTCTCTGTCAAACTTGAAGTTGAGGAAAGTCTTGGAGGAGAGCAGGTGCAGCTCACAGACTCTGTCGTCTCTCTCAAAACTGTCCTGCAGTCTTCTGGGTTGGATTCTTCTGTCCTCTTTGGTTCTTGCCTGCTGGCTGCTGGTCGCGCTGTCGCCGACTCCTTTCTTCACGTACGGAGAGTCCAGACATTTCCTCTCATTGCCTCTCTCGTTCGGCTCGTACTGGCCCAGCTGGCTCAGAGCCTTCTGCTGCTTGTGTTTAGCCCAGACTTCTCCTTCGGAACCAGTGAGGCGGCGGGCTTTGGGCCGAGCATTGTCTGAGGGTTTGGACGGAGTGTTTGAGAAGTCCTCGTCGCTGTCTGTGGACTCTCCTTTAAGCTTGCTGATCCACTCCCGCAGCGGTCTTATGAACGGAATAGCCATGAAAAACCTGTTGGGGGCAAGTCCGAGTTTAGACTTCGGCGTCATGTCGTTCCTGTGACACGGCAGCTTCTCTATCGGAAACCACTCGATGTTCCTGATCTCCTTCCTGGTTTTGGGGTTGAACTTGGTGTCCTTTGACACTCCTGGGATGATGTAGAGCCGCACCAGCTGGTCAGTGATCTTCTGCTCTATGTACATGTCTTTACAGATGCGGTTCTTGATGTCAAAGCCCGTCTCCTCCAACACTTCGCGAACTGCGCAGTCATGAGGAGCCTCGTCCTCGTTAACTTTCCCCTTCGGAAACCCCCAGCCCGACTTCGCGAGGTAGCCCTGAACGAGCAGCGCGTTTTCCAGGGATTCATCCAGAATGATCGCCCCGTAAGTAGGCACACCCATCTTATACTCCTTCCACTGTTCGAGGACTTTCTGCACGTCCTCTCCGTGAGGCAGCAGAAACGGACAGTGGTGGAAGACCGCCTTGGCGAAGTCTCTTATCCCGCAGTGAGGAGCTCCGGGAGTGTTCTGCATGCAGAAGTCCAGGTAGAACCAGTGGGCCAGCTCGATCTGGAAGCACACCCGGATAGCGTTGTCCCTCTCCTCGCTGGGGATGTGCAGGATGAAGCGGCTGCAGAGGTCGTCCAGTACGGCGGAGGGGATCTCCACTCGCTTTGTTTCCATGTTGGCTGGAAACATCCCGTCCGGCAGAGAAGGAAGGTGGAGAGACAGAACAGCAGCAGCTACACCCGCATTTCCAGCTCAGTTGATCCAAACTTTGTTTTGGCTACAGAAAACCAGCTCGACATCAACGTTTAGCTCTTCTCTTCTTCCGGAAAAGGCGCGCGAAGCACGCTGGGAGCTGCGTAACATGACGTCACAACCCAAACGGATGTTTTTTTTTCAAGTTGTGACCCGCACTACTCTGCCTCTGATTGGCTAGTACTCGTTACCTTCGTTGACTAGAATGGTTAGGTTTAGGCATGGGGTGCGATGATTGGTTAGTATTAGGGGGCAATATCAGGGTAAGCGAATCAGAGGCCGAATGGGGGAGTTCATGTTTTCGTTTTCCTGGGAAAAATATCGCCAACATGCGCATGCGCTGCGCCGCGCTGTGTTCGCCGTCATCAAGCTGGATAGAAAGAGAAAACAAGAACCGGAGAAGAGACCTTTATGTTTCAAAATAAAAGCACACATTGAATGTAAATCACATCGAAAAAAGGACAGTGATGGAGGAAGTGTTCAGATCCTTTAAAGTAGTAGTACTAATACCACGCTGTGAAAATACTCATGTAAAAGTCCTGTTCTGAAAATGTTACTTCAGTAAAATTATATCAGCATAGTCAGGAAAGTGTATGATATTATTAGATGATTCTGGCTCGTGCATTAACGTAAAAGCAGCATTTTACTGTTGTAGTTAGTTGAGGTGGAGCTCATTTTGAACTTTTTGTATGGGACTGCAACTAACGATTCTTTTTATTCTTGATGAATCTGCTGATTTTTTTCCATTAAACCCGAGCCCAAGGTGACACCTTCACAATGTTTGTTTTGTGCAATTGTACAAAATTCAAAATTATTTAAAAAAAAATTTGTAAGGATTGACATGAATAGCAGCAAATCTTCACATTTGTGAAGCTGAAACCATTAAAAAAAATGTTTGAAAATTAATCAAATGATCAAATGAATGACTGATAAAATAATTACGAATGAATTCCTTTTACATAAAAAAAAAAAATCATCACAACAGTGTTAAAAAGTTATTTTTGTTTTTCATACTATACTACTATTGGAGATTTTATTCTAAAGTTCATCGGAAGTGCTGCTCTTGATGAATCTGCCTGAAAACAGACACTTGACTAAATTGTGAGGAAGTCTTTCGCTCCGAAGAATCTGTCGCTTGTCGGTCGTGTTCAGTCTGTCGCTCAAATACGACTTCACACAGACCCGTAACTGAAGGAAAAAGACGACACGTCTCCACCTAAATCCGTCCAAACCTCTAAGATGCCGCAGGACAACATTTTCCTCTTCGTTCCCAATTTGATCGGTGAGTTTTTAACCGTTCCTACCAACATGTAGCTAGCTTAGCATTAGCCAGCATACAATGGATGCTGCTCAGAGAAAAGTCATACCACCTCCATTCAAATAAAGTGCCAAATATTGTGAATAAATGCAACATAATGTTATTATTATATTATAATTATGTTTGTCTCTAGTTTATGCTTCGTTTAGTGTGAAATGTGGGACACTTAAAGCTGTTGAGGCCTCAAAAATCCCTTTGATTAAACTGTGATTAAAGGTCACAAGTAGACTTCATTTTCTGGGGTCACAAATTAAGAAGATTTGGAAATACTAGTGTAATTTAGAGTCCTTTTTATTTTAGTTCAAGTATCCATGAAAATTATAGAATAATTTACTGTAAGATCTGATAAAATTGTTAAATGTAGGTTGTAACTAATGGTTCATTTAATGCTTTTCTTTCTGTTGTAAAATTAAACCTGGTGACATGTTGAATTTAACAACTAAAATGTTTATTGTCAAGTCATATCAATCAAGTCATCAGATATATTTTTATTTTACTTAACACACACACAGGATGCAGTGACATGTACAGGGGCAGGCATTACAACAACCAGACCAATGTGCAATAAAGGCAATAAAAACAGAATATGCAGTAAAATAGAATCTACTTTCCTCACTAAAGAGCTGGTTTAATGGGAAGTTTTAATGTTTGAATAAAACTATTTTCACTTAAATGTACTAACCTGACAGTTAGTCCTTTTCTGTATTTTTATACCTGTAGAGAAACAGGAAATACAACAAAGGTCTTTGGGCTCGTGTTTTTGTCACATTTCCTGTCTGATTCTCTGACGTGTTGCGTCAAGTGACGGCAGGTTCATCCTAAAATACTTGCTCACCTGTAACTTGTTGTCTGTACCTGCAGGTTACGCCCGTGTTGTTCTGGCCCTGCTGTCCTTCTACCTGATGCCCTGCTGTCCGTGGCCCGCCGTCTTCTGTTACCTGCTCAGCGCGCTCCTCGACGCCTTCGATGGCCACGCTGCACGGGTGCTCAATCAGTGTACGTGTGTGTGTGTGTGAGTGAGTGAGTGAGTGAAATCTCTCTCAACACTTTCCTCTTACTGTCCAGCCGCCTTCTGAGTTGATAAAGATGTTGATAATTTGAGTTACGTAGGATATAATGTGCCCTCAGTTTTGCCTCACAGGCAAGAGGTGGACTGGTGGTGGATTTTCGAAAGGCTAATATAATAGCGATAGTTTGTAGCAGAAAAAAGCTGATAGCTGATTGATTTGCTGATATCCCCCTTCCATTTGAACCCCTAAGGGGAAAAAAACTTTAAAATTCTAACAGAAATATCTTGAACACCCCCTGGTAACTGGCTGCATTATAGCTCATAAACCCTCCCCCTCTATGTTAGCAGATTGGACATGGGCCAAACTAAAAACTCAAAGTAAACGTAAAAAATAAATTTTTTCTCCACCCTCCGACCACTACTGCGCAGACTCTTGCTCCAAATGACGTCACTGGAGCAAGATGGCATCTCGTATCCGGGATGTTCAGGCTTCATTTTTGTACAGTGGGAGGAAGTGGAGACGCGTCGGCCATCATTGTTTATGTCGATGTAACAGACACACGGCTGAAAACAAGGACAACAGACTGAATTATTAAAAATAGGTCAAAGTAAGTGAGAGTAGTATTTGACAGTAAACTGCCTGCTCTATCTTATTGGTGGTGAAGGTTGTTGGAGCTGTATACCTGCAGACATTACTCCGGGCTGAAAAAGCCACAGCCAAGTTTTTCACCTCCTCGTCTGAATCCAAACCTTCACTGTTGTGTTTCGGTACAAAGAGACAAATGTTTATTCACCGAAGAGACGTATGGAAACGTTCTGTTCCGAAGAGGTGATATTCTTCTAACTTTGTGCGTCCACTCATGCTCTCTTTCAGCCACCAAGTTCGGCGCCATGCTGGACATGCTGACGGACCGCTGTGCCACCATGTGTCTGCTGGTCAACCTGTCCCTGCTCTACCCGTCCTACACCTTCCTGTTCCAGCTCAGCATGTCTCTGGACATCGCCAGCCACTGGCTGCACCTGCACAGGTACGCCATCCCTCTCTCCGCGTGTATTTAACCCTCAGAGAGCTCCGTATGAGCGTCACTTCGAGGAAGAGGCATTGTGGCTCTGTGTCATCAACTAAAAAATAATGGCTTATAATAGATACAACAGAAGTTTTACGACCCTGTCGGTCAAAATGACAGACGACGAGAAAGATTATTGAAGCTTCTGGCTGCGAGAGCTACGTGTGTCGACACCAAACACCGTAATCCTTTAACTGTAACTACTCCTAAAGTCCTGAGAACCAACTCGTTCCATCTGCTGCTCCCATCGTCTCTTTTTATCTCCTCAGCTCAACAGTTAAAGGATCAGCCAGTCACAAGGCCATTGACCTCTCCGGCAACCCTGTCCTCCGGATCTACTACACATCCAAGGTGAGGAGCGCGCACACACACACACACACACACACACACACAGTCATGCAGTGAATCTGTGGTGATGTAAAATTGAAGAGGATGACTGTGTCTTTTTTGTTTT
>JBBPCS010000672.1:11528217-11540727 GCA_037974645.1 Hollardia meadi
GCGAGCGCTCACACACACACACACACACACACACACACACACACACACACACACACACACACACACACACACACACAGTCATGCAGTGAATCTGTGGTGATGTAAAATTGAAGAGGATGAATGTGTCTTTTTTGTTTTTGTCTGGTGCAGCCGGTGCTGTTTGTGATGTGCGCTGGGAACGAGCTCTTCTTCTGTCTGCTCTACATCCTCCATCACATCCAGGATCCTGCAGGTAAGACGTTCCTTCCCTTCGCCCTCTAACGAACAGCCTCGGCCGACGTCCACAGGCTGCGCGCCGTCAGTCGGGCCGTTTCCACCTGAAACCGGTCGGAGCAGGTTGGAGTTAATGAGTTGTGGTTTCTGACCTGCTGTGTGTCTGCTGCAGCCTGGCTCTACTGGCTGCAGGGTCTCTGCGGGATCATCTGCCTGCTGAAGTCCGGGATCAGCGTCCTGCACCTCGTCACCGCCTCCCAGAACATGGCCGCCCTCGACGCCGCCGAGCGGGAGAAAAGTGCGAAGGCACAGTGAGAGAGGAGTGAGCGAGAGCTTCAGCAACAAAAAACCCACCACGGTTTTATTTATGATTATTTTTATGGTGACAGTAGACTTCGTGCACATTAAATAAGACGTGAAACACAGAGAGGCCACTTCAGTTTGTCTCACAACATCAGAAAGAAAGAAGTTTTATGACCAAATATCACGACATTAAAATTCCAAATCCGGTCAGGTGTGAGTCTGAAAGGTGGATTATTACTTTCTACAGTTTCACAGTTTGTACACTTCAGTTTTCTGGGCTCCGATTTATTTCATGAACAAACAGTGTTGGCAGGTGTACGGAAGAGGATTAGGGCCAAATGTGAAAGCTTCATTTGAGTTCTGACTTTAAAATCAGATTTCTGACTCAGATTTTTGAGGCAATACAAGTCAGAATTCTGATAAACATCAGAATTCTGCGATTAAAGTCAGAATTTGGAGGGAAAAAAATCAGGATTCTGATAAACATCTGAATTTTGAGGAAAAAAGTCAGAATTCAAATACATTTTTCACATTTGGTATGGCAGTAAACTCAGTGAGATGATGAAGCTTTGTAGAGCTGCAACAATCAGACGATTAATGGATTAATCGAAAGAGAATTAACTGCCGACTATTTTGATACTTGATTAATAAGTTCAGTCATTTTTCAAGCAAAAATGTCAAATGCTGCTTTTCGTTATTTATGACAGTAAATGAAGAGTCTTTGGGTTCACGTCACTTTGGTCTCTGGGAAATTGTGAGGAGAAGTTTTGATATTTTATAGACTAATCGATTAATCGGGAAAGCAATCAGCAGATTCATGGACAATGAAAATAATCGTTAGTGACCGCCTTTAAAGACAAAATGTCTTTATCACTACATAAACTGATATCACAACATAAAAGTACATATATTGTGACATAAGATTTTTATAAATATTGTGGCATATACATGAAGCATAAAAAGTTTGACTCTGATTTGTTTTGATTTTATTGTTAATTATTTGATTTGTAACAGTGAAAATACATCACTTGAATTTATGACAGAGACCAAAAACCTGAAGCTCTGGTTCGGTTTATTCAAACGGCATCTTTTTGTTCTTATTCAAGAACTTTTACATGAAACAGCTGTTTGTCTCATAACAAAGCACTTAGTGGGAAGTGCTTTAATATTCCTGTTGTGACGTCCAAGCCATCGTTTCTACTGTTTGTTTGTTTTTTACTTGAGATTCCTGCTAATATTTTGGTATTGATGAAATGGTTATTGTCACACTGGAGGTATGTTGATCCGTTTGTGCTTATTTGAAGTTACACCTCACGTGGAGAGGGTGTTATTGTTTATGGTTTTGCGTTGTACATTTTAAAGTCACTGACCACACGTATGTGCTGCTTATGGACAAAGTTTTAATGCAGAATGTGTGAAAAGTGTTGAAATATAAACGATCGCTTCTTGTTTGAGGATTTCATAGAATGTATTATTATAAGATACAAATGTATATCAACAGCAAAGCCAAGTCTAAGAGTGTATTTAAAAGACACTTTAACTGTTGTAGTTAATATATTCGATGGGTGTTTTGTTTGGAGTGCTGTGAATTTACTGTAAATGCAGCTACAAAATAAAGAAAATGAAAAACAGAGTTTCTGAAGCTCCTGGGTAAAACTTAGACCTGTCGTGCACGCATGAATTATTAAACCACAAAGTAATAATTTTTTAATGTTTGTATTGTTTTGTGAAAAATCATGCCAATAACGTTTTTTCCAACATATGTTAATTTGAAGGGGTTGTGTAAATGTCTACTGCAGTGCGTCAACGATATGAAAAGTGATTCAGGAATAACTGATAAATCCTTTTTTCTCAGAAAAACTGGTTAAAAAAAAAAATTATTTAAAAAATATATATACAATTTTATTGTTTCCTGATATAATTTAAACTTGAATAGTTCCAATAAAATGCAATATAATTAATATTAATAATTATTCATATTATTATGATGCCATATAGTGCCACCTAGTGGTTGGGACATGGTACTCCAACTTGAGTGGTTCAAAATGGCTTCCAAATATCACCATGCATGAAATACAATTCTACTATCCAAAATAAAGGCCTTCATGGTTTTCCGTACCATCATAAGGCTTAAGTGCTGCATCTACACCAAATTAATGTAAAATCAATGAGGGCATCAACATTAACTAAATTACTTTTACCAGCTTTAATGGTTGCAGCGAGTCCCAGCAGTCCCCAGTGGACTCGCTGCAAGTTTGTCTTTTAGATTTCTGGGTTATTTATCTGCTCTAGCTTTTCCTACTTTTGTACATAGATATGGTAATAATGATGGTCCCAAATTATGTGAAATTGCATATTTTTGCTGAAAAACAAAATGACCTCTTAGGGGAGGACCCCCAAACACCAATTCTGTGTGTTATGTGCATTTATGTGGATACAGAGGAAGGATTATGGAGTTCATGTTGATGGAAATTGAAATTCTTGAAATAAATAGGATTCGGTATATTAAAATTATTGCCAACATCTGATAATTGTTTCCATGATTGATTCAACAGATATAAATGAATGCAGATATCTAAAATCAGTGATTAATCATGACACTGCTTCCAGATGTCCATCATAACGAAAGAAGATGAGCAGAAACTCAAATGTAGGAAACAACATTTATTTTTTTTAATATCATGACCCAAACAAACATGCCTTAATTGGCCCACATGTAAACAAAAACAGAGAAAGAAAAGACATGCCCACAGGACAGATATGAATATACATATATTAAACGTATGCGTACCTGCATATACAAATACTTATTCTCCTGCTATCCACAGATTCCTGTTTTCCAATATTATATACAAATATTAATTTATTACCTTATAATATATACAAAGTCCTATTTCTATTTCGTTGCAGCAACAGTAATCGTACTTTAAAAGACCCCCCTCTTCATTCACATAATGAAAAATATATACTTTTATAAAATACTGCTTTGTGTACATGACGAATTTATGAGTGACAGTTATTAAAGCGGCAAAGATCGTTGGCCCTGCTTGTTATAATAGAACTGTGAGCTTAAAGCAAGCTTACATTAAATTTTTGGATTTTTCTGAATGGAGTTTGGTGCGCCGTCCTGTCGGGCCCGATAAAGAATGGACGTCATGTGAACCGAGGTTAGACCCAGCTGTTGCACTTGCGCGTATCGTTACCTTTAAGATGCTCGAGGATAAAGCCTTGATTTAGCTAAACCCGACACCATTTTAGCGAAGAGTTTGTTGCGTCCGGTGAGCAAGGTTCGGATTAGCGGTCGTGTGTGCGTTTTTTTAAACAGCCGTAGCGGTGTATTCTCTCCTGGAAAAGCGAAGCGGGGGGGAGGGGAATTAACGGCCCGGTTGATTCCTATAAATGTCGGATTTCATTATTTGTCGGCCTACCGTGAAGTGGCGGCAGCGGCGGGGGCGAGAGGGACGGCGCGAGGCGAGACGGGGTCCGCGAGGAGGGTGCATACACAAAATACTTTCCCTTTAAACCGGAGAGGGACAGAGGGGGTGAAGAAGAGATTTAAAAAAAAAAAGAAAAGGAAGAAAGGCGGAGAGGGAGGGCGAGAGGGAGTGAGGGAGCGAATTTGAAAAAAAGAGAAAGATGTCATCCTGTCGATTGAAACACCGAGGCGGAGCCATGGACCGCGGCCGACCAGGAGCTCTCTAGTTAGGCGACGAGCAGTACGCAACGCCGAGGCTTGGGACACGACGCCGCGGCCTTTTCGGAGCTATCGCAAATAAATGACTCCTGAACAGCTGCTGACTATGATTATCACGTTTCGACTACATCCTGCTCATCTTCTGGATACAAATTCTCTATATCTTTGCATGCAATTCACCAAATTTTATTACAGTAGACATAAGCAAATGATATTAAAATGCACCATTAAAGCAAGCATGATACCAACCATTTTGTCGCATTTACAAAATCATCTTGTCAGTGCCTGTAAATTGCCAACATACTAATTCATAACTCATATCAGCCTAATCCCCGATAAGTGTTGATTTAAGCGAAATATCATCCGGTGTCATTAGATATTTCCATTAATTAAGCCGAGCAGGCAGAGAGGAGCTGCGATACAGGCCGCACATTTTGTTTTCACAACAGCAGTTGGAGCGTTTCTTCCTCGGCTCCGTTGCCCTCCTCCCTCCCCTCTTTGCTCCCAGCCTGGTTTGGTTTGAGTCCCTATTCAGGATGGATACCTCCTGGAGTAATTTCCTCTTTCAGGTAAGTCTTAATTGATGCCGGAGCTGCTGTGTTGTTTGGGGGGGGGGGGGGGGTATTATTTTGGGGAGGAGGAAAGAGGGGCAGTTTGACGTTTCTGTATGGGGGTTTAAGAGGAAGAGGGGGGGTATAAAAGCTGGAGGAGGTCACAGAGGGGTCAGGGTAAAGTTGGCCCTTGGTTTGGTCTTCTGCAGTCAGACATGTTCCCTTTGTGATGTTGCCATTCTGAGGTGGATTTTTACCTTCAGTTTTATTAAATACCCCCTTTATGTTTGGATATTTTCTAATAATGTGGCCATAAATGAAACCTAATAATGTCAAAACTGTGCAAGGCAGGCAACTACCCCCAGACCCTCAGGGGTACCAGGAGGTCCGGGTTCATTATTTATATGGTTGGATGGTAATTTTATTAAATGTGAATATGCACCACTGAAATGATTCTCCTTCATTATTACTGAATGCTGTAGAGGCGGTAGAGGTGAAAAACTGCGTTGAAGTTTGTGTTGTGCTCACACAGTGTGCATTACTTTATATTTCACTGAGTTCACTTGAAGGTGACCAGGAGGATATAAAGTTTATTGGGTACACGGAGAGATCGTGGTGGTGCGGTCCATGTAGTTTGATCAGGCCATGCATGTTAGGGGGCAGAAAATTGTTTTTCAAAGTTTTTCATTTAAATGAAATTAATGCAACTAATTCACGTGCACTGAACTTTGGGGCTTTTTTGGGGGGGGGAACCTGGAAGTTTGGGGGGCGGCCACTTTGCTCGTTTGGTAATCCAGGTCTGGAGTCTCAGCCAAGGCATTGAAGCCAAGACAGTGTCATTACAAAGTGATGCACAGGGGTGACTTTTTCTAATAAGCTTACATTGTGAAACTGGCTGTAAAACGATGGATCCATATTTTTTTTGTGTTACCGCCCCTTTGAAATGACTAGTTCCACTACCAGGATCTAATCCATTCAGTCTGATAACTTGTAGAAAGTCTGTAAGAGCTGATTAAATGATTTCATTCCTGTTCAAGTTAGAAGAGGGCTGAATTGGAAGTTAGCCGCTCGGCCAGCGGAAGCCTCTGGTGCGCCTGTTCTATAGGCCCCACAGTTATGTGGAACATCCGGGTAGTTTTAGACCCGGGAAGTCCAACATTTTTGACTTCATGCGCCACTGAGCTGAGCTTTCATAGGAATGAATGGGACCCCCACCTCTGACACTGTATCCCGCCTTTCCTTACAAGATCCGGTCTCAGCAAGCAGCAAGCGGATTTTACATGAGTACAATTTTGAGGTAGTTGTACTTGAGTTTATTTCCATTTTCTGGTACTTTCTTCTTCTGCTCCACTACATTCATTTTATAACTACTAATTACTAAGCGAATTGAGATTATTAATACAAAATATAAAAAATCTTATTATTCATTTTATTTTATTGGCAATCAGACAAAGATTAAATTTAAAAAAACACCCATGTACCCATTAGGGGTGTAAGAAATATTGATACACTCGTATGTTTTGTGATACTGTATCGATTTTCATTAATAGTTTACATGCAAAGAGTCAGACGGGTTCATTTTGTGATCCTACTCTTCTGAAAAGTTAACTTTTTTTTACTCAGATTGTTTGACCCACAAAAAAGTATTTAATCAAAGGATACATCAAAGGATAAATGCATTCAACAGTCAACTTTTACCCCACAACAAACTTAGAATTAATTATATTTTAAACAAAACTAACACACCTGTCCGTTTTCAGTAGAGTTCATAACTCAGAAAAAAACATAAAGTTCAGTTCAAACCATTCCGGTTCCATTCAGCCAATAAGCAACAAAAAATATTCCACTTCGGGTTTTCCGTTTTTCAGTTCAGTAACAATAAAACTCCATTTCGGATGTTTCGAGATATCCCAAAATAAGAAACCAAAACACAGAAGAATTCCCACTGTAATCCACAACCCACTGAATGTCAATGAAATGTATACGGTGGGGCGCGCTTTATATTAAGACAGTTTTCCGAACACTAGATTTTAAAAAATCGCAATATATCGCCTTACATTCAGTATCGCAATATATCACAATATATTGGATCGTAACCCCGGTGTCGTGATGCGTATAGTATCGCCAGATTCTTGCTATTACACAGCTCGAGTACACATAATTGGAAAAATGCTGAGTATCGGATCCAGTAATCTGCAGATCATCTTCCCCATTTACTGATCGACTCTTTGGCCAATAAGATGTCAGAAAATAATGAAAAACGTCCCTCTCGGAGTCCAAGGTGACGTCTGCAGATGTCTTGTTCTGACCTACAAACAGTCCAAAATCCCAATATGTTTACTTTTCTATTAAACTGAGACAAGCAGCACATCTGAGAGGCTTGAACCAGACAATATTTGACATTTTTAAATGATGATTAAAAGAGTTAAACACTAACTGGAGGACTAATTGTCTCTCCTGTAGGTCAGACTTTTACCTAAACTTTTACCCAACTAAAGAACAAATGTTAATATTACGCGTCGTCCAAAAACATGGTGTGTTCCTTCAAAGGATCCTTCTCGTTTTTTTGGTTTAAGAACGATGAAGTGTGTCAGACTGTGGCTCCGTTGTGTATCTGATGAGGAATAAATGTGCTCCTGTTTGATTCTGGCAGACGCCGTCGACTCAGAGCCAACCTGAGACGCCTCTTCAGTCTGAGCTGCTGCCCGAGCTGACCGGCTCCGCTCAGAGTCCTCCAGCCGAGCACATCGTGACGCCGCCGTCCACCGTCGACACCGCCGCGTTGAGCGAGGAGCCACTGCCTGGTGAGGAGGGGCGAGGGTCTCTTAACTGTTTCACTACAGGGTCCTCTGGATTTAAACTGAACTGTGTCTGCTGCACTTTGTTTTGTTTGGTTGAGATCACATCTATCTATTTAACAAAGGTCTCAGACAGGAATCAATCAGATAACGTGTACTGTATATCGTCTGATATACTTTTGATTAAACATTTTTGGTGAGGTTTCTTCAAAGATGTGATATGACCTCTTTAGTTTATTGTAAATAATAACAAATTGGACATGAATAGAACAAAATATGAGTTTTCTGAACATTCAGTAATGCTGAAATTATATTATAATTATTATATTTCATGTTAGTGTTTACCAAACCTTAAATTACTGATATTAATAAAATGGGGTATTGTACGTTTTTAACAGCAAGGTATTGGGATACCTTTCCAGTATCGGTATATCGCGACACCTCTAGTGTATAATTTATTAAAATAATTAAAAAGCTTTTCTTAAAAGTTTTTCTGGAAGTAATAAACCAATACAAGTGTAGAGTATGAATATTTGGATTACTTTATATACATGTTTATATGTTATACACCATAGCCATGAGGGCAACTGGATACTGTAAAAAAATATCAATTGAATGTTAAAATGACTTTAATTTTTCTTCTTTAAACTTTGACACCTTTTTTCCTCCGTAGATACAAACATCGTTCTGTTTAAGCAACAAAATGCAACTTGACTTGATTCTTAAACCTGATATTGATTGACAGGTAAAATCTAATAGTGATAATTTGCCGCTCTGCTGTGTCCGTCAGTCAAACCGCTCACCAAGCCGAGCCGCCCCGCCCACATCTGCGCCACCTGCAACAAGGAGTTCAAGAACAGCTACAACCTGCGGCGGCACCAGTCGGTGCACACGGGCATCAGGATGAAGGACCGAGCGTCCCAAGAGAAGGAGGACGCGGGGAAGGTGGGCCGGGTGGAGAAGCAGATGGTCCCACTGTCTCTGCTCCAGCTCACCCTGCCCACCCAGCCTACCCCCACCGCCGTCCCAGAGACCCTCCCCCAGCCCGGTCAGCACGCCAACCAAGAGAGCCAGCCGGTCTCTGTGTCCATCGCCCCGGCAACAGTAACCATGGCTGCAGCGCCTCAACCCATCCAGGCAGCTGTTATGGTCGTGGGCTCCATGGAGCAGGTGTGGGGGGGGGGGGGGGGAGGGGATTAGAGGACAGTTTAGTTGTTTTTTTTAAAAAATTTAATCTGGATGTAATGTCCACAGAAAATCCAGCAGCCATTAAAATGATTGAAAGTGTGTGAACGTTTGTGGCCATGTTGGTTCAGTTATTCATCCTCTGGTCTGTTCCATGTCATCAACCAAACCAGCTCTTATTGTCTTATCCTCATTTATTTGATCGTATTTTACACAAACCGGTTTATGCCATTAACATAAATATACATGGCCGACGAGCCTCCACCTCCTCCCACTGTACAAAAATGAAACCAAAATATCCCGGATACGAGCGCTGCCATCTTGCGTCGGTGACGTCATTTGGAGCCAGAGTCTCCGCAGTAGTGATCGGGTGGTCAGCTGTCATTCGTGACGTTTCACCCCCTTTTTATAGCATCAAATAACTAATTAAAACCAAACTGATCAGAAAAATGAACATACAGTATATCAGCGTGATTAAAAACTATGACTATACCTGTGGAATGTTCCAATTAGGTGTTTTTGAGCATTCCACGACTTTCCCAGTATTTTGTTGCCCCTCTCCCAACTTGTTTTGCTGCCATCAAATTCAGAATAAGCAAATATTTGATGAGATCAAACATTAAATATGTTGTCTCTGTACTGTTTTGTGCGTCCAAAAGACATAGCAAATAATCACATCCTGTTTTATTTATGCTTCCCACAGCGTCTGCGTTTGCATCATCACATCTGACTTTCCTTTATGATTTATGATATTTATTTAAATTAAATATCTGATTTATTTCTAGATTTAAACCTACAACAACGTCCCTTTAATATTAAATCAATTTAGAAACGTTGGATTACAGCTTTCCTATATTTCCTATCATATTCCCAATAAATACTCATAGAGGATGTTAGTGTGGATTTCTCTGGTTCACCTGCAAAATGACATAAAATAGATGCATTCATTTTTTCAGCGTCGCTCTCTTACTGACGTTTGCTGTCGTTTCATTAGTCGAAACTCGAGACCTGCAGTTTACTTATTTTACTCCTCATTTGGGTCATTTTCTGAGGAAACGTTTGGTTTCAGTATTAATCAAAAAGAGAACTTTTACTTCAGGTTTTATCATCATAGATTCTGTTTAAACTGGGAATAGAGTTTTTCGCTGTTATGTATAATTATGAATGTTGATTGCCCAATGTAGTTGCTATAGAATAATGACACCATCAGCATGTAGATTGGTTCCTTATAAACCTCGCTGTTTGCCACCGGACACGAAATGTCTTCCACGAAAATGAAGGCTGACTGTTGATCCAGTCAGGATGGTGATCTGCTTTCATGTCTCCATCAGAGACTAAATGAATGAGTGAACTCACGCTCTTATCCTGTGTTGTTGGTAGTTGATATAACTGGCTGTCTGAGATGGTGACGCCAACAATAACACCACTTGGAAACGCTAAGGGGCCATGTTTGTTTGTTTGTTATTTTTGCTAGGCAACAATACGAGAAAACAACTTACCCGAAATCTTAAATGCTGCACTAATTTGGCTCCTGGTCTGCTGTTCTCTGTTCAGATTGTGGCAAAGTCACATAGCTCCTGGTATCCAGAAAATGCCTGAAAAGTTTCTCTTTCTTTGTCGTCACCGTAACAGAAGGAACACGTCTCAATTTATCCAATTGGACAACGAGAACAAAACACAAATGACGTCATGCACTTTTCTGCGAGGCGCTCAGAGCGTCTAAAGCACGAGGCGTCCAGGGCGTATTAGCAGCGTGCAAAATGCTTACTGCCCATAGAAAACAACTGGAAAAACAAGCTCTCTGTCTGATCGGCCCCTAAGGGGGGAAAAGTTGTCTATTTCCACTAATCCCACCAGAGGAGACAGCTGTTTAGTTGATCTGTGTCTAAAGACGTCAGAGAAATCTTATTCAAAACAAGTTAGGAACATCTTATATCAAAAGAAAATAAGAATGTGTTGACTTCTGTCACACTACATTTGGCTGTTTGTTGTGAAGTTTGGCCTCTGCTGTTGTTTTAGCCTGTTATCAGTTAGATATATAGAAAACCAACACTAGTAGTTTTCCTCTGTTGCATGAAGCCTCATAACTTCTCTGCTGCTCCACAGAACCCTAATCCCAATCCCAGTCCCAACACCAACCAGGTGAGGAAGAACCACGCCTGCGAGGCCTGCGGAAAGGCCTTCAGAGACGTCTACCACCTCAACCGTCACCGCCTGTCCCACTCCGACGAGAAGCCGTACTCCTGCCCCATCTGCCAGCAGCGCTTCAAGAGGAAAGACAGGATGAGCTATCACGTGCGCTCGCACCAAGGCGGCGTGGAGAAGCCTTACATCTGTCCTCACTGCGCCAAGGCCTTCTCTCGGTACAAACTTACACCCTTTAAAGGAGACCACATCACAGCTGCTGTATTTCTGCCTCCCACTACACATAGTGGCTCTATGTTAATGCATCGTTTTGTTTTTGGTGTTTATTTGTGTTTGTTTTTTTTCAGACCGGACCACCTCAACAGCCACGTTCGACAGGTGCACTCTACAGAGAGACCCTTCAAGTGCACGGTAACGTCTCTATCCAGTTTGCTCTCTTCGAGGAACAGTTCACCCAAAAATAAAAATCCAGTCATCATCTACTCGCCCCAGTCATGCCGATGGAAAGTCGGGAGAAGTTTCTTAGTTCACAAAACATTTCTGGAGCCAAACAGCGTTGCAGCATTCTCCTAAACAACAGAAGAAGAAGAAAAAAATGGGTCCATGCAGCTCGTCCAGAAGACCCGAGACCCCGAATTGATGTGAAAAGACGTTATTAAACCCTTTTTTAAGCCGAAATCTTCACTGTAGCCGCTAAGCTAAAAGTGTAGCGTGTGTGGGAGTTTGAGCTTGTGCACCCACGTCAGGTGGGGTTCGCGCTAACACCTTTAGTTCAGCAGCTACAGTGAAGATTGAGCTGTATGGAGACATTTGAAGTCCCCAGCTTCTTCTTCGGTAGTTTAGGAGAATGCTGCAACGCTGTTTTGCCGTGAAGCTCCAGAAACAAAGAACGAAGAAACTTCACCCGACTTTCCCTCAGCATGGGGAGGGGGTGAGTAAATAATGAATGAATTTTTATTTTTGGATGAACTGCTCAGTAATTTTCTTTATGATTTGTTCAGACAGTTTTGTTTTTATGTTCACAATACTTCACTTTTGGTTTGATTATGACAATACATACTGTGAGTCAATAAATATTTACTTATAACTGTCAGAGATTATATTGAAGAGTTTATCCTATAACATCTCTGGTTGCGTTAGGTCATGGCGGGCAGTGTGGCAAATCAATGAGCCGGTCTTATTTATGTCTTGTCCATCAATGTGATGAAATGTCTTGACTTTTCTGGCATTTTATTCACTTGATTAGTCCAAAACAAACATCCGCATCTATTTATTTGATCTATAAACAGTTTCCAATTGAATTAGTAGTATAAGATGAGATGAGAGAAGATTTTATTGAGCCTTTATTGATCCCCAGAGGGGAAATTCAGTTGTTGCAGCGGCACAAAGACGAAAAGAAAAGTCCAGATAAATGAATAAAAATAAAAATAATCAGAAGTCTCCATCCATCCATTATCCATCACTGATTATCCTTTGCGGGAGCTGGAGTAATCAGACGTATATAAAATAGAAACACAACATTAAAACCGCCTGCCGATGAGTTATAGTATTGTATAATAAGCACAATAAATAAACTATAATGAATATCATATGTATCAGTCCGCTGCCATCATCATAAATA
>JBBPCS010000672.1:11543761-11563013 GCA_037974645.1 Hollardia meadi
AGATATCAGCTGTAGAGATGTCTGCCTTCTCTCCAATATAATGGAACTAGATGGCACTTCACTTGTGGAGCTCAAACCGCCAAAAAAATGCATTTGAAAAACTCAACATCAATGTCTCTTTCCAGAAATCGTGACCCGGTTACTCGAGATAATCCACAGACCTTGTTGTGAGCAGTAATGTCATATTAACACATTGAGAAAAAGCTGAAACAAATTTTAACTGCTCAAACTTGATGGTTTAGTGCGATGTGTTAACTGCTTTTGTTTTCACTTTCCAGATTTTTTCTTGACAGACTGCCAACTGAGGACGCAGAAGAAGCTGCCATGGAAGTCGTTTTTTTCCTCCTCAGCGTTGCTCCTGCTCTCACGAGGACAGCGGCCTGTTCAGACTTTTGCTTCCAGCTCCATCGGCAGCGTTGAACAGCTCACTGAGCGACACACCTTCCTGTACATGTTACACACAGCCAGGGAAGAGACTGTGGACGAGACAATAAGGAAACCTCTGCTCATTCATAACAAGGAAAACTAATATGTATTTTTATTCATATGGCTTAGTAACTGGTTGTTTATATTTGCCATCATGTCATTGTTTTAATTCTCACCTGACTTGCACAGCCTGTCCTGATTTTGTAAAGCCTGATGCTGTTTTTAGATTATTTATATTCCATATCAGTGTTTGTTTATAATGAGGACATTCACCTTAAGACATCCAAGTATTCTAACTTATCTGAGTTTCTCCCCTAATTTATTAGAAAACAGTCTCCAGTTTGCCGTTGTCAGACCCTTCAGAGCAGGGAAACCTCCTGACAGGACGTGGGGACGAGTGTTTCAGATGGGCCATCCTGTATATACACTTTTATATAGCTGATAAAGGCAAACTAATAGTTGTTTGTGTATATTCTCCATGAACATTGAATGTGCAAAACTTCTCTGCTTCATAATGATCTTTGCTCTTTCGCTGGATGCTGATTTGTAATTCTTGAAAAAAAGGTAAATTGCCATGTAATTTGTAGCTACCTTGGTGACACATTTCTGTGGCTGTGCATATTGATTGTACTTGATGCATAGTGCATAGCGCCTCGTTACTACTGTATTAAAAGGCAGTAAAATGCATTCGTGGAGTCAAGTTCAAATGGTTTTCATGAGTGTCTGGGTGATTTTGCACTTTATTCAAATCTTCTCAAGTGGTTCTGTGAAGCACCAAAGCTAGGTTACCGTTAGCATTGTTTACACCAGGGTGAAAAGCATCAACCCTCCCCCACCCGGCTTTACCAACTCCTCCTACTTGATAAGCTAGACAGCTAGCTGTTGCGTTAAAAGCTACCTGAAATCCGGCTAGTATAAAATAACACCGAGAGCCTGCTGGATGAGACACAATCATCCAGGCAACACAAGAAACTGCCTTTATGGAACGCTTATTCGGTGGCTATTACGACTTGATGGCCAGCTAGCGAGCAGTCCGAAGCTAGCTGCGGCTAGCTGGTCGGCTACATCACAGAGCTAGCTAACAACCCTGCTAGCTCCAGGAACCGGAGCAGGAGCTCCACCGACGAGCGTCTAACTCGGATTTTTCGCCTTTTAAAGATTTGTTTTCGTGCTGTACCGTCATCGATTTGACCGAGTTTGTACGCTGGTCACATTAAGTTACCCGGGGGAGGATTTTTGTTCTGTATTATGTAGCTAGGTCACTGAACGCGACCAATCATAGTTATGTGGGTCATAGGCATCATTGGGTTAACCTATTAGCTGGAACAGCTGGTTAGCAAGATAGCTAACTAGTTGTCCGATCGCAGTGGAGTTTTTTTAATAGTCATCCGAAACGGAGAGGCGATAACGTTAATGCACATGCTTGTGTTAGTGCGAATTACCCTGCAGCTTATGTGGCTGAGGCTAACATCGGGTGGGACATTTAATTTTTTCTTATTTTGGAGTCGTCGCTGACCATCGGTAGCTAGCTGTATACTGTTAGCTAACGTTAACCGAGCAGCCTCACTAACCAGGTAAGCAGCTCTCTACAAACAAAGGTAACTTGTCTCGCTGATTAAAGTGTATAATTCTTTAGCTGTAGCGCCACATCAAATACCCCTTTCCCTGAATCTAGCCTTGTTTTAACCAACACGCTCAACATTTTTAATGTGTTGGACATCTTAGCTAAATAATTTAGCATCGGTCTGGCTGCAGTGTTTGCTTTTTTCCATCTTGACATCGAACTCGCTTGTTTACATCGGCAGTTTTACATATCATGCCTGTTCCCTGTATGCACACACAGTAAACTGATGGATCATGCTAAGTGAGGAGCGGTGTTTCCTCTGCGCCTAGCCGGGCAGCAGCAGCAGCTTGGCGCAGACAAAGTGGACAGTTTGGTGAGAGGAGGATGGCATTTCACGGCGCAGGCCGGCAGACCGTTTGTGGAGACTTGTTTCCGGGCTCTGAGCTGGGCACCAAGTATTTCTGTGTCAACTCCTCTTGCGGAGCCCCCTCCACGGGCCTCAGCGCTACACCGTGCCTGACCGGACCCACTGCCCCGGCAGGAACCCCTCGTCACCCCACTGCTCTCGGAGGGAGCACCGGCGGCGGAGCAGCGGTGCCTCAGCCCTACAGCAACCCGGCCAGCGAGGTGCCCAGCCCTGCAGAGATGGAGCCAGACCGCCCCATCGGTTATGGCGCATTTGGTGTTGTCTGGTAAACATACATTTTAAAAGACCATCCCAGTGTTTTGCACGTTTTTCTATTTAAAATGTCCACCCTGCATTCCTTGTGACTATGATGATACACGTTCTTGTCTTCCATGCAGCCATTTTCATTTTCTGTAGAGACTTTAAACTAAGTTATCCATGATGGTGAACATCATGTCTGCTTATGTTTCCCTCGAACCAATCTGTACCATCAACCGCATTACCACACATGCATAATATACAGTAACTAGACCAGCTATGGAAGTGAAAAAACTCAAAGTGTAAAACCCCAGTAAGTAGATTTCATCAGGATATTGGCATGACGGGAAACATGTGGCTATGTGGACGATGGGCAAAACAATTCTCAACACTTAATCCTGATTTAAATGATTAGCAACAATATAAAGTATGTCTTTTTGTTATAGTATCTAGTCTAAGACGCACAGAAACGGTTGCAAAGATTTAAATTTCTACGTTTTAGGATCGCAACTAATTTTAATTATCAACTTATCTTCCAGTTATTTGTTTTAGTCACTCCATAAAATGTTTTGATTATAAATATTAGAAAAAATTGAAAATGTCCATCACAGGTTCCCAAAGCCCAGTGTGAAGTCTTGAAATGCTTGTTTTATCTTCGAGCGATCAGCAGCGATCTTGTGCCTAAACTACCTGTGATGCTCCGTCTCTCGCAGGTCCGTTACGGATCCACGTGACGGCCGCAAGGTGGCTTTGAAGAAGATGCCTAACGTCTTCCAGAACCTGGTCTCCTGTAAGAGGGTCTTCAGAGAGCTGAGGATGCTGTGCTTCTTCAAACATGACAATGTAATGACGGGACAGTGGGGACGTGTGGTGTTCGTGATTTGGACCAAAGACTGAATGTTTTTTTTTCTGTTTGTGTCCTTGCAGGTTCTGTCAGCTCTGGACATTTTGCAGCCTCCACAGATCGACTGCTTTGAGGAAATGTATCCTTTCTTTATGTGTGAGAAAACAGCTGGTCGGAGGTCAGAATCAGCCTTCAGTTTGTTGTCTATTATCACGTAGTCAGCATTCACTGCCATTCCCAGCTTCTCATTTACTTCCTCACACCTTCTGTCCCACTTTCTCTTCTTAATTGTCCCCATCATGTCCTCCTTTTTATTCACTTAATTTAGCCGCTCGTCTCAGGTCTAAATCCAGCTCATCGCTGCAGATGTGAAGGCCGGCCATCCGTGAATATTTTTTATTTTATTGACACTCGTTCAACAGCCTGAAATGAGAGCCATGCTCAGAGATGCATCGTGTTCGTGTAGGTGGAGGTCAGTCCATGTGCAAGCTTCTTCTTTTTTTTTCCCTTGACTCCCAACCGCCCCGCAGCTACGTGATAACAGAACTGATGCAGAGCGACCTCCACAAAGTGATCGTGTCTCCTCAGCCTCTCACAACTGACCACATCAAGGTCTTCCTCTACCAGATCCTCCGAGGTGAGCGGCCAGTGTCGGTGCTCATGGCTGTTTTTACAGCTCCAGAGATAACATGAAGTTTAGATGCAACAGGAATTCATGTTGTAGGGATAAACATATTTATAGTTGTTAAATATTTGTGTAGGGCTTCAAATAAAGCTCATATCAATTACTCTATTGATTGAAATGATCATTATATCTTTATAAAATCTTCTATTTCCACAATACTGGCAAAAGTGTTTCACCTTTCCAAAATGTTTTCAGAATTCAGTGTGAATTTAATTGTTGGTGACTTGAAATATTGTCAGTTTTCCAATTTCTATTGTGAGCAAATTCTGTCAGGGAAGAGGTCTGATACTATCAACCCGGGGTCCAGAGGAGGCCTGCTGGACTATTTAAGACCACCCTCAAGTTTAGAATTTGGTGTTAAATCCACCCATCAATTTTTTTTTAATTTGTACTTTTATTTTGGAACAATCATTTAACTTTCTAGCACAGATTCAGAGCGTAGAAATTAGCTTTTTGTTTTGCATTTAACATTTAAAAAGCTGAGCCCAACTGCACAACGTACCGTTTGTAACATGTGAAAGCAGGAAGAAGAGGAAACGTGTTTGTTGTTTTCTCGCTCAGGGTTGAAGTACCTGCACTCTGCCGGGATCCTGCACAGAGACATCAAACCTGGAAACCTGCTGGTCAACAGCAACTGCCTGCTGAAGGTGAAGCTCCAACTTGTCTGTCTGCTTTTTGAAAACGAGAGAGAAAGTGTGTTTCCTAACCAGGCCAGGAGTGAGACAAAGAACACAACCTGATCATGATCCCAACCAGGTGTAAGAAGTAGAGCTCATTACGTCTGACACATTTTGTTCGATTAAATGAAAGGAAGCATTTTATTTTGCCCACAAAGCGACTTTACTTTGCAAAATTTCTGATCAATTAGGGGAAATGTCCCAGTTTAATGTTTCCAAACCTTTCTGATGTGAATGTTTGTGGCCAAGCTGATTTGTAGGAAGCATCACGTCTCTTAGCTGTGACCAGTTTAACCAAAGACTGATGTTCTCAGATTGTTTCAGAGTCTCGAAGACTCGAGTGTTCCTCAGGAAAAAACAATTTAAATGAGAAAAATAATTTTTTGGACAGCAATTTTTTTCTTCCTCTGTCTTGTCTAGTTAATCTTATTGAGTTTTCTTAGATTTATATATATATTTAAGTATGGAATTACAATAAGTATGGATAGGACTGATCGATGCATGTTGACCTTTGGCTGCACAACACAGAACATCTGGTGAAGTCTGCAGAAACTGACGGACCGCGATGCAAAGTGTTGTCATGTTTTGAGGTGCACCATCAACACGCAGCTTTTTGTGTCCGGTCAGATTTGTGATTTCGGCTTGGCGCGGGTGGAGGAGCCCGACCCGTCGCGTCACATGACCCAGGAGGTGGTGACTCAGTACTACAGGGCGCCGGAGGTGCTGATGGGCTGCCGGCACTACGGCTCGGCCATCGACGTCTGGTCAGTGGGCTGCATCTTCGCGGAGCTGCTGGGACGACGCATCCTCTTCCAGGCTCAGAGCCCCATTCAGCAGGTGAGAGCAGGTCACCTGACCGTAACTCCACCCATTCACATGCACCTGCTGACAGTTCGCCTCCATGGACCACAGCAGTGTGGGTCAGGAGAGATCTTTATTGTACCATCAGGGTTGGTAGGTTTCTCGTGTACGAACTTAAACCGGTTTGATTTTACGTGACCCGACTGAACCGGCATTTGTCAGGTGCAGGTGGAGACGGCTAGCAGCATGCGGCTAGTTAGCAGGAGCCCTGGGATAGCCTATTAGCTTAGCTCACAGGGTGCAGGTTATTCTGTCTAATGTTATGTTACACACTCGTAATTAATAAGATACAAAACGCACGTCTTTATTTTCATTTTAAGCATCTTTTCCACCACAAAGCAAATCCTCTGAGTTATTGACTGTTTTCTGTTCTGTTCCAGCTGGATCTGATCACAGACCTGCTGGGAACGCCTCCTCTGTCGGCCCTGGCATCGGCCTGTGAGGGAGCCAGAGCCCACATCCTGAGGGGGCCGCACAAACCGGTACGTGACTCTACCAGCAACAAACGCAACAGAAACACTGTGTGGTCTCATGTTTTAACTACAGCTGGAAAATCTGGATTTGCATCCACTTAATGAATCTAAAATATGTTTAGCTTTGAATAACTGTCTTGAGAAGTCAAACGGTGTTTAGTGTCAGTTTGTTTGTTGCACGAGTTTGTTTCTCCAAATATAAAAGATTATTCTGAAACTAATCTTTTCTCATGAGGTGAATCGGCGCAGTTCACTTGCTGTTGTAGAGTCTTGTAACAGAGTGATGCCTCTTTCCCCTCACAAACTATCTTTGGCTGAGTACAGACACCAGTTTGCAGACAGTACTTTGACCAGACAACAACAGCTGTTACAGAATTAATTAACGGCTGACAGTTGTTTTGTTTGTATGTTTTGCTGCTGAAAATGAGAAACCTGCTGATGTTCTTTATGTTGCTGTTTGCTCATAAAAACGAGGGCTGAGTTTGTGTGGGAGCGTAGTGAGTCTGGATGTTAGAGGTGGTAACTTTTATCAAGTTAGATTCACCACTCCAAGATTTAACCTGCCCCTTTTTTTTTAACCATTGCTTTCTTGATAATTTTCTGCACCTTTTTTTAAAAATATATAAATGTTAGCAGTGACTTCATGTCCCAATGGGAATTTTGCCACTGCCAGTGTCTGCAGTATAAAATCACAGCGAAACATTAATTCATTACTTGCACATGCCCATCTACATCAGAAAAAACGATAACCGTGATTAAAAAGAAAACCACGGCATTCCCTTTTTTTCCAACCTGGGTGGTGTTAAGAGCTTAAATGGACAAGGGGACAAAGGAAGGTTTAAAATGGTGGTCACAGCGCAGGTGAGTTAACACTCCCCATGATGAACATTGAGCTGGCTCAGTGTATTAAGTAATGTGTTGGGCTGCAAAGTGTTAAATGTATAAAAAACTAAAATCACCAAACGGTAGTCTGGCATAGGCCATGTGCAGTGTACTATTGATTGCATCATCAGTGCCTCTGTGGCATCTGTATGCAAATTGGTATGGGTCCAACTGTGGGCCCACTTCAGACCGAAGACTATATATCAATATTTAAAAGTTTCTAAAAACTGATAATAAATATGAATTTCTCAGATAAACACTTTTGGCCACCAGGGGGCAGTAAACTACCAGATACACAGGCGACTCCACATCTGCAGCTTTTTTTTTTATTTAACTCCAATATGGATCAGAAAACAGTTTGTATTATTTACTCATCAAGCAAACGCAGATTACAAAATCTCAGTAAATCTGCAGGGTTGGTGACAACTGCCATGATTCATTATACGTTTTGGATTTATTGATATGCAGAGGGGAAATCTGAGACGTCAATAAGTTCAGATATTAGAGAAAAGGAAAAATAAATAAGTATATAAAACTAAAATATGAATAGAAGTCAAAACAGAATCTACACAAGAGCAAGCAACATGTTTTCTAAAGAAAAACAGATTAAATAAGAACAATAATCCATTTTAAATTATAAACTTTTTATTGTGATTAAATCTCTGATTTCTCAACTCAGGTTTGTTTGACAACACAGATTATTGAGATGATATCTGCAGTTTTTTCCCCAAATTTAAAATCACCGTTGAGAAGTTTTATTAGTAAAATGAGGCTCTGTGTCAGCGGCCTGCTGTGACTTCATAAATAATATCAGAAACAAGAGTTTTAAAGAAGAAACTGTCATCTGGTTAAAGTAACAACTGCAGTAAAAACCTTCCAGCTGATATTTATTGACTTCAGGTCTCATAAATCTTTCATTGTGTCATTGGAGAAGTCAGCTGGGAGATATTCAGACCGACTGATGAGAGAAACTGTTTACGTTGCAGCCGTCGCTGTCGGTGCTCTACATGCTGTCTGATGGAGCCACACACGAGGCGGTGCACCTGCTCTGTCGGATGCTGGTCTTCGATCCGGTGAGTTGACTCAGTGAGCTCACTCTGATGGAGTGAAACCAGCCGATAAAATAAAAGCAACTATTTGAAATAATCTGGATCAGTACACGCGTTAGCGACCCTTCACCCGCTTCTCTTTACCTCCAGGCCAAACGGATCTCCGGCAGCGACGCCCTGTCCCACCCGTACCTGGACGAAGGCCGTCTGCGCTACCACACCTGCATGTGTCAGTGCTGCTACTCTGTTCCCAGCGGCCGAGTTTACACCCGCGACTTTGAGCCGGTGGCCGAGCGGCCGTTCAGCCACAGCTACGAGAACAGTCTGCTGTCCGTGTGGCAGGGAAAAGGTACGACGCCAGCAGCGATCCTGCGTGAGACGGCTGTCGTGTGACCAGGTCTGTGATTCTGTCTGTTACTGATGTGCCTCTTTGTCCCCACACCAGAGTTAATCCATCGCTTCATCACGGAGCACCAGCAGGGAAAACGTGTGCCGCTGTGCATCAACCCTCAGAGTGCTGCCTTCAAGACCTTCATCAGGTGAGGAATAATGAAGTATTCTGTTTCGGATTGTAGTCTGTCAGCAGTGTTCGGATGAGTTTAATCCACTAAAACTAAATCAAATCTGTTATATTCTTCAAGAAGAAAATGGCTGGAGTGCATCTGCAGCCTTTAATTGTTCAAACAGACCAGTGTTTCTCCTGTATCCTCAGTAAAACTGAAATTGAACAGGATTATTAGATAATGGGTAATACACACTGTAATCACATCAGAGACAAAGAACACGGATATATCTGAAAATTACAAAGATAGAAGTACAGAAAGATATCACATTTCTGTGCGTGTTGTTCGTGTGTACTTTTTATCCAGATTGTTTTGGTGTGAGTTGTTCAGTTTTGGAGATATCAGCTGTAGAGACCCACTGCGCAGAAGGCAGCGTGCATCTACTCATGGACGAGGGGCTCGTGACACGGAGGGGTGTAAACATTAATGCCGTCCTCCTCGGCTGAACCGTAACATTAGCTAAGCCTCTCGTCCATGAGTAGATGCACGCTGCCTTCTGCGCAGTGATTTGGAAAGAAAATAGGTCCTACGTGAAGCTGCTCACAACAAGGTCTGTGGATTATCTTGAGTAACCGGGTCATGATTTCTGGAAAGAGTTGAGCCTCCCGTCTGTCTCGAGGCTCTTTAAAACATTCACGTGATTATTTTAATGTTCTGACTTTTTTTTAACCAACCTTTTTAACCTCCAAAACTTTAATTGAAGTGAAGCAAACAAAACTGTAGCTAAACATTCTGTAATCTGATTACACGGCCGATCCGTTTCGAGGGATGAATGTTCCGTGTCTGACAGAAGCGCTTGTGTCCTCAGGTCCACTGCGTGGCACTCGTCCAAGGTGTCCAGGAAGGAGGAGAGATGAACGGTCGTCCTCTTCCTCGTGAGGAGCGACAGCAGTTTGTGAGAGGATTTCATCTGAAAACACCGACGAGTTTGGGTCTTTTTCTGTTCCTCTGGGGGATGCGGAGGGAAAACGACTCACCCGACCCACCGGAGCTCCTCCTGAAAACTCCTCCCCCCCTACAAATCCAGAATATGAAAAATTACTGCTTCACCTTTTAGACGACCCAAACAGCTGATGCTCGAGGCGTTTTCGGTGCTGAATATATATATATATATAAAAAAAAAATGCTGCTGAAGTGCTTGAGGAAAGAGAGGAAAATAAGTGAACTCGGTACTGGATTGGATTTTCTATCTATGTTAGTAGAGACTTTAAGAAATAATGGTTTTAATTGTTTGGTAGAATTGTTGGTTTTTGAAGTCATTCCAGCCCTGTGCAATATGGTTTAATTTAAACAAGCGATAAACTCACTCGCCAACAGGACTTTTGTGATGCGACGATGTAATATCCCGCAAAACACCTCCAAGGTTTTCTTCTTTTTTTTAAAAACTGCATTTGAACACATCGCTCACTGTGTTTCCGTCGCTCTGTGCGATAATAATGCAATTTAACAGATGTAGCAGGTTTTAACCACAGTCAGTTCCCCCGGTGTTTCTCCACAGACCGTTAGCTTTGTTGTTGTTTTGTTTTGCTGTTCCTGGATCAGTGCCCATCTTCACCTCTTTCACAGCTGAAACGAAACAGGAAGTCATTCCCCACAAGTTTTGATTTTAAAGTGTTTGACAGTTATGACAGGAAGTGTTTAAGTTGGATCGAAAGATGCCAAACATACTTTTTTTCCCTCTGAAAATAGTTAATGGCTTCTTTCCGATGTGACTGTTTGTAGATGTTTTTTCTTTTCCTGCTGACCTCTTCGACGTTTTATCCCACTGGCAGCAAGAGGAAGTGACGACGGCGCTGATGTTTTTCTTTTTAAATTCCTTAATTTATTGAGTGTTTGTTGTCGAGCGTGTTTTGAGTTTGAAGCGACTCCCTTGCAGGTCTGCGGCGGTCTTAGTTACCTCAAACCCCAGAAAGACAGAAAAGAAACCCGAGACCCTCCTGTCGCAAGTTTTAACGTCATTCCTGCGGACTTGTTTTACCTCGTGCTCGCTCCTCGGCTCTCGCGCTGCAGCGCGAGTTTCTGAGAGAAGGATGTTGTCGGTGAAATGCTGCTGTTTGTGTTTCTCTCCTTCAGTTTGATGTTATAGTTCAAGGCTCAGGTGTCCCGTTTGTTACATGAGACGATGAGTTGTTCGCAGCCACACGAGGATGCACCGGTATTGATCCTGGTTTGGATTGACGGCAGTGATTTCTGTCCTGTGACGACAAACTGTTATCATTTAAATGTAAGACCACAGCTGACTCGATGAATTCTGATTGGATGTTAAACTTCCTTCAGGTGACCAAATCATCCTGGAAATTTGATTTCCAGCTGTTTGGTGTGACTTTCGTGAAAAGGAGCCCGTAAAGAGTTTAAACTCGCTGCAGATCAATAATCCATCGCAGTGGATTTCATTGTTCAGCCTGTAAAATGTCTGGAGTGAGAAGTGTCCAAGGCGACTACTTGAAATCTTTTTGTTTTTTTTCAAGACGTTCACTCGACTACAGGAAACTGTTCAGATGTGTTTGAACCAGTAAACGTTTGACTTGAACCGTGTTCCCATTATCAAAAGTGTTTGATTTTCTTTCCATCCACAATTCGATTAATCGACTTCTGTGTTTGATCTTTTGACCAGGAACTGATGGAAACCACAGTGTTGCATTCAAAATTACCGACCTTTTACAAACTGATTTGTCTAATCTGGCCCAGATTATAATTTGCCTTAAGGAAGAGTAGAGCTGCCACTAATGGGTTATTTTCATTACTGATTAATTTGCTTTTGTTTTAACGATTGTTTATGAAATGTCAAAAAATTGTGAAAAATCCTCAATTTCCCAGAGCCCAAAGTGACGACTTCAGGTTGCTTCTTTTGTCCAACCAACGGTCCAAAACCTAAAGACTCTTCATTTACTGTCATACGTGGTAAAGAAAAGCAGCAGATCCTCACGTTTAAGAAGCTGCAAACAGCAAATGTTTGAAACAATTGGATTTTCTGAACGTCCTGTTTTCGTTTGTTCCGTTTGTTTCTGTTCCTGGAGCTGAAAGTGAACGGAAGGAAGATAAAAATGACCTCAGATGTGTAGATGATGCAGTGAAACATGTAAAAACCATCAGTACGACCCTCTGGTTTGACTGCAGGAACTCTTTTTTAGTGTCTCAGGAAAGTAAAGCTGAGGGCCAACGGTGACGGCCGGCCTCAACATTCAAACATCAGACCAGGCCGTTTGCTTTTTAATCCCCCTTTTTCTTTAAATCACACGAGAACACACTGATGGAACTTTAAGCTCTTCCTCCTCGCGTCCTGGATCTCGTCTTCGAAAGTTTTTGTATTTTTTTCTCTTGTACATTGCCCTGACCCTCCAGCAGGTGGGGCCCCTGAGCCGCCGGGCCCCGGAGCGTCCTCGTCACAGTTTCCTGAAAGCTCGGCTCGTCGAATCTCTGCGAGCAGTCCATCAGAGAGGCTGACTTGTATATCTGCATGTGTATATTTATTATCCCACGGAGAGCGTTTGGGTGTGAATGCTGTGCAATGGTTGAGTTTGTCGACGATGACGTACATTTTGTGGTAATTCTTTTTTCTTTTTTTTTTATTTAATTCATCTTAGGAAGTGATTTTTATTAGATTCTTTTTGTTTGTTGTGATCTAATTAGATTTTTTACAAAAGCCAAGAGAAAGTTTTGATGATTGTTATCTAAAAATATTTTTTAAAAACACAAGCGTGAACGTCTGCACGCTGTCGCACTAATATGTTTGTTTTAAAGTAGCAACGTTTCATTTTGATCACATGACTGAAACGTTCCCACCTGAAATAAACGTATTGGTGCAGAGTTTTTGGTATAATTTGTCCTCAAACTGCTGAATTAGTTCCCTTAAATTAACATGAATATTCTCTTCTTTCAATTTCTTTATTTTTTATTCCGTAAACACTCCCTCTGCGATCCACAGTTTGACTTTTATCACATGGTGAATTTTGTGGTATAAAAGCTGAACTGCAACTGATGTTTATTTTCATAATGGATTACCGATTTTTGATTGATCATACGTTGTATCTTCTGCTTTTTTTGGGTACACATGCTGAGTCCTGTATGTGGTTAAACTTTGAAGTTCAAGGAAAGATGGTTTCAGATAAATGTTAAAAAAAAGTAAACATGTCCTGTTTCAAACTGACTTAAAATATTGTACTAAGACCACCGTCTTTCCCTCAACCTAACCAAAGTGTTTTGAGCCAACACAGTTTCACACACTTCCGTAAAATGGTGACAAAATTAAATTAATTCGTGTGCATGGCCAGTTTTTTTTTTGAGACAGTCGGCGCGAGTTAAAAATGGAAAATTTGTGTCCGTTTGCACGACTCAAAAAGATTAAATGTCAGTATTTCACAAACTTCATTTTATTAACATGTAACCGAAAGTACAATCTTTCGCTAACGTTAACCGAAATAAATAATTTAATTAAATTAAATGTCGTGACTGTTTAACAAACTAAAAAAAAAATCTTTTCCAAACCTTAACCAGAGTTTGTTGCCTAAAAATAACCACGGACAGGAATTGAACCCTGGATTCTACATTAATCCTGTAGATTATATTTTGTGACCATTTCATGAATGATCGTAACACTATTGTTGAAAAGCCTCACAAAAAAATAATGCTTCTATTTCTATGAGTGAACAAAACTAATAAATTTAGTCAGATATGTTCTGAATGCCCGTTTTGCAACTTGGCTAAAAAGCATGAAAAAAGTTTCCTCGTTATGTTGATTTAATAATCTGGGTGTCATTCGAAACAATTTCCATCGGACGAGGTTTCTGGAAAATGTCAGAAAATGTTGAAAAGTGGCTGTCGCAGTTCCCACAAGCACAAAGTGACGCGATAATTCAGTTTACTGATAGAAAACAGAGCAGATCCTTGTGTTTCAGGCGCTGCAACTCGAGAATGTTTGACGCTTCTGCTTGAAAAATAAACCGATGTTTTCACTCAGTGTTTCAGCTCTGTACAAAATACTGAACTGAAGGTAAGAAATGAGTAATTTAAGGGAACAGTTGTTAATTTGAAGCTCAATATGTTCCGCTTTAGGGAACAATGATTCAAAACTTTTTCCCCGCTGGTCTTTTCTTTCTTTTTCTGTTGTTGTGTTGGTAGACATCCTTCCAGGTGAGGAACAGTTTTTAAACTAGACGACCCGTGTTTGCTCTTTTCCCTCCCTGCGCACTGTTCAGAGATCAGCTGACGAGCGCGTTTAGAGTCTCCGTTTCGGCTCTCGTCTGTTCAGTTTTCAGCCGACAGGCGTTGGAAGTGGAACTAAAGCAGAGCAGGACTGACGGCTGGTCATCTTTAGAGATTAGACTCGTTTTTCTTCTATGAAAAGAAACTTGGTGTTTTTATTCTAAATATGAAAATGATGTTTTGTCTTCGTTTTAGCAAAAAAGATTTTTTTTTTTTGGTTCGTTTGTTTTTTGACTTGTGTTCCCAACAAATACTTGAATTTCTTAAAAAACTGTTTAGACTTAAAGTAGTGAATGATAAATAAAATAAATGGACACTGGATAATATCCCTCTGCTGTGTTCAGGAGTCTTTTCTCACCAGCTTTACCCGAGTGTTCACTTATGCTAGCTACCTCTCGGCTGCTAACGTTAGCTCTGACATTAGCCTCGTGGCTATCGTTGGTCTCTTCAGCCTGGCTGGGAGCAGCTTTCTGGACTGACTTAAATTGGTCATTACATTACTATTTGGCCTTTGCCAGTTCCCTCTTTTCCTGGAATTCTGATTCCAGCAAAAGATCCCAAGTTCAGATCAGGGAATTTCTCAGCTTGTGTGCACTGTTGACATTTTTACGTTGCGTACAAAAAAAACGATTCATTTTTTTCAGAGGGGATTTTTCAGGGCTGCATTTTACTAAAGCAACAATAATTAAAATGTTTATTTTATTTGAGTATTTTAGTTCAACATTAAATTTGGTTATTAATATTGAGAATGAAAATGATTATTGGTGGCTCTCATGGGCCCCCTTTTCCCCCCTTATTGGCGGCCCTGCGAGTTAAGTTTGTGAAATTATTTTTTGGATATAATTTCAAAGGATGTGGCTGTAAATTAATCTGCTGAAGAAGTTTACAACCTGATTTTATACCATGCTTTCTCCTGAACATCATTTCACTATGGAGCTTCGACTCTTATTAATCCTTTTTATGAGCCGTATAAATAAAAATAAATACAATAAAGTGATTTGTGGATGACATATATAGAATATACCAGTCTCAATAGATTTGACCATATTACATTTCTGTAGCTACGTGTTTCTATATTTCCTGATCATTCATTGGAGAAGAACGTTGTTTGATACGACAAATCTGTTTTTCATCATTTATTATGTCGACATGTCAAACAAACTAGTTTAAGTATTTCCTCTCCAGGGGGCCCAAAGGCTCCGATCGGGGTGGTTAATGATAATTAAAATGCATTTTTTTAAAAGTTGTAATACTTAAAGATCCCCTCCACACATGTATGAAGGCATACGTAATAATTCTGTGATGTGTATCTGACCTTTTTACAGAAAGAAAAGTATAATTCCCCCATAAAATCCTTAAAATGGCACCTTTTCCTTCTCCCTCATTAAAAATTCCAGAATATATGAATATGCAAATATTTTTCATGCAACAAGTTTAACTGCAGGACACAAGATGTGTCCTCCTTCACTGTAAAGTCCATCCTCAGTGTTTGTGCACTGGAGGGTCCAAGTTTCCACAACACACTTGTGCTTGCTGAATATTGAACCAGGATTGGCTTCCAGACTATTTGTGATGTCACAAATGATGCTCGTAGGCAAGTCGGAATCATCTACAAGAAAAGTCACGGGACATTTTATTGAGTATCTTTACTTTGAATACTTAAAGTACATTTTAATGATTATATGGCAGGACTTTAACGTGTAACAGAGTATTTGTACAGAGTGGTGTCAATACTTTGACTGTAGTAAATGATCTGAGTACTTCCTCCACCTCTGACAGGTGGCAGCAGGATGCTCCTCCCTCCTGATCCTCCTCTCTGAGCTCCTAGAAACCTGTCCTCATTTAAAACTCGCAGCACATCAAGAGAGTGTGTGTGTGAGAGCAACACACGCATACGCACACACACACACACGCACACAACACAGGTGACACCAGGAGCCATGTTGGCCCTCATAGCTGCTGGCTCCGTCTTCTTCCCCGGACTCTTCGTTCTGTCCAAACAGACTGTGAGACACGTGATGGGATGGAGCGAGGGGGACGCTGCCATCGTATCTACACGGTAAGAACACACACACACACACACACACACCTTGACACATTTGAATTGATAAGTTACAGATGTAGTTAAAATCACTTTTCTGCTGGTTCTCTAAAAAACACAGACAACTAATTGAATTCAGGAACGTTTGCAGGTTCATCACTTTTTAGTGTCCCCTGGAAACATCTGATGTTTTCTGTTGTGTTGTCTGTGACGCACAGCGTGTCTGTGTTTGCTTGTTTTCTATATTTGTTTGTTTTCTGTATTTTGTTATTTCTTTCTGTATTTATTTTTTCTGTATTTGCTGTTTTGTCCATTTGAAAGTTTTTACTGTAGTTGCAGCGTGTTGAGCTCTCAAACCGTGAAGCGTGTAGTGTAGAGTTTGTAAAGAGTGACTGAACATTCAACCAGATGTCCTCTCAAATACAGGCCCCCCCAGCCTGTATTTGGGATGCTTATTGAAAAACACATATTCTGCTTTTTTACAGACCCTTTTATGATGATCTTCTGAATAAACGCAGACAGATTCAGTTGTTTAACGGATTCTTTCTGTCCTCTCAGTCTGGTGTCGTCTATCCAAGCCGTCATGGCCTCATCAGCCGGATGCATCATCGCCTCGTCCTGCAGGGACATCATGGAGGACAGGTGAGGTCTCCATCTTTCTTTTCTCTCATACCTTCTTTTTGTCATACCTTACCTCTCCTCCTTGTTGTTTCTTGAACTTCTTCATTGTCTCTTCTTCACTTGCCCTGATACACGTATCACAGTGATTCCCAACCTTTCGGCTTGAGACCCCTTAAAATGATGCAGTGTCTGTTTCCGACCCATAATATCATCGGTGTCTATATTCTGAATTTTTTTCTTCTTATTGGTTCTTATTTGATTTGACAGACATTCATGCTCATCAGGTCAATATTTTTATTTGTCCAATACTTTGATTTATGACCAAATACCTGCAAAACTGAGGACATTCCCATTAGCCTTAGCTGCACTTTGTTTTATTGCTAATTAGCAAGTGTTAGCATGCTAACACGCTAAACTAATGGTTAACATTTCACCTGCTAAACATCAGCACGTTAGCGTTGTCATTGTGAGCACGTTAGCATATTGATGTTAGCATTTAGCTCAAAGCACTGCTGTGTCTGCCCACAGCCTCACAAAGCTGCTAGCATGTTTGAATGAAAAATACATCTTGTTCTGTTTTTATGTTTTAGACCCTCAAAATGTCTCAGACAGCTCTGTGATGACTTTGTGATTAATTCCTGGTTAAAAACCTGATTATTTTTGCAATAAAATTAAATATTACATTGACTAAATGTAAAAATATCAGCATAAAATATAACTTTTTTTTGTAGCTTTGGGTCAAAGATAATAATATCTATAAAATATAACATCTCACACACTGAGGCTACTTGTGAATGTGTGTATAAAGCAAACCTCAGAGTCTGTAATCTAATTAACAATCTGAACCAGTGGAGCTATTTCGGTCTCTAAGACGGTCCCAGAGATCACTAATCCTCCACGCTGAGGATGATGGGAAATGATGAAGAGGAGCAGACAGATGACAGAGTGGGGGGTTGTTTCAGTAAATCCCAGGTCTCCTCTGTCATCTCCTTCATTTCCCAGTCAAAGTGGAGAGGAGGTTTGCCTGAGCTGCATTTGTTTATCAAATCACAGCACTGACACAGTGAACATGCAGGAAGGAGCTCTGGGAGCAGCTGCTGTGGCTGCGACATCAAAACTGGACCCAAACAGTCCTCTGAATTAGTTATAGTCAAAGAGAATGTGTAGAAATGCTTCATCTGAAACACATTGTCTAACTTTCACAGTGCATTAAGGCTGCAACCTATTATTACTTTCATTGCAGATTGTTTTCTCTGTAAATCAGCTAATTGTTTGGTCAATAAAATGTCAACAATTGTCAATCAACAATGTCTTGTTTTGTCCACAACTCAAAGATATTGAGTTTATTCTCATAGGAGGAGTAAGCTGGAAAATATCGCATTTAAGCTGGAATCAGAGAATTTTGATTTGATTTGATTGTTTGTATGATATCATGACCTGGGAGCTGTTAGCTTTAGCCTCAGCCTGTTAGCATGATACACAAACATTGTGAATTTGTCGCTCTGAGCAATTGTGACGGAATTTCTCGCTGTTTTCAGATCGATTATTGGAGAAAATAACTTTGTTTCCTCCTCAGACATTGGCTGACCAACACCTACATCTTGTTTGCCACGCCTTACTTTGCCTACGACATCTACGCCATGTTCGTGTGTTACTGGCACAAGCTGCAGGTCAAAGGTCACGAGGAGGGTGGCGACAGGTCGATGGGAGCCGCTGTGGTGGGTTTCCTGCGCAGAGAGCTGCTCATGGTGCTGCATCACATCTTCATGGTGGCCTTCTGCTTCCCCGCCTCAGTGGTAACATCTGCATATACATGGTTTTCACGGAGAGTAACGAGTAACTGAAGCTGTCAGACAAACGTAGTGGAGTAAAAAGTACAATATTTACCTTTGGGATGTAGTGGAGGAAAAGTATAATGTTGTATAAAATGAAAATACTCAAGTAAAGTACCTTGAATTTGAAATACAGTACTTAAGTAAATGTACTTAGTTACATTTCATTAATTAATATGTTGAAGAAAAAGTGACATTTTGGACACAAACCTCTGAATTATCTTCAATCAGAAGTTTTAACCAAAGAAGAAAAACCCTCCTGTACTGCTGTTGTCCACTAGAGGTCGCTGTTTGTCAGTATTATTATTATTATATAGACTCAGGTCAGTTGATGAGGAACACCAGACTTAAATTACTGCAATCTGAAATCTCTGAAATCCTCCTTCAGGAAGGTTTCAGTTTGTGATGAAACACTGAAAAGCTTGTTGACAATTTTTTTCTTCTGTGTGTGTGTGTGCGTGTGTGCGTGCGTGCGTGCATGCGTGCGTGTGTGTGTGTGCGTGTGTGTGTGTCAGCTGTGGAGGCAGGGTAAAGGAGATTTCTTCCAGGGTGTTTTGTTTCTGGCTGAGCTCAGCACACCGTCCGTCTGTCTGGGGAAAGTCCTCATCCAGGTAATCCCACCCACCCCCCTTCCTTACATGTGGTTTACCCAATCTAATCTTTCGTATGATTACAGGAGGTGGGTGTGGTGGGAACCCTCCCAGGATGCACTGGGGCAACAGAATTAATGGACATAAATTTGTCTCGTTGTGTGTTCCTATGTTGTTGTGTTCTGTATTGTTTCTCCTCTTACCTGTAGTTCTGTTGATCATCTAGATAGTTTTGGTGTGAGTGTCTCAGTTTTGGAGATATCAGCTGTAGAGATGTC